>JAPMOQ010054297.1:0-14386 GCA_026543055.1 Argiope trifasciata | reverse complement strand
CGTACCATTTCCGACGCTATTGTTCAGAAGTAACCGTCTGCCGGCACGCCACGTTTAATGGTAAATCGCACGCGTGCCTTCCCTCAGGCATAGACTAACTGTGAAAAAGATTAATTATGTTTAGTTAATGGCCATTGTTCTTCTGGGGCATTTGAACTGTTCTTTTTTTGTGAGTATACAAATTCTTTTGCACGGTGAAGGACAACTGGAGAACAAAAATAATCGATGAAGTAGAATTATTTACGAAGTAGTTTTTCTTGGTTAGTCAGATCTCCAATTACTAACTAATGCATATGGTAGTTAAAGAATATAGTACTGTCTGTTTTACTAACTAAACCGTTTCTTGCTTTTCAAAGTTACTTAAGGTATCCGACTACGTTCGAAGGAAATTTTTGGAAAAATTGGATTTTTTAGAGACTATTTATGATTTTTAGATCTATTGTCAATACTAAAGACTATAAATAGAAAATGTTTTTTTTTTGAAAATATATTTTGAGAAATAGGAAAATGTGTATTAAATTTTTGTGAAATTGAACCAAAACGGTTAGCACTCTACAGAAAACGGTAATGCAGTAATCCTATTTTTCTTTGTACACCAGTTATAGAATATAATGATGAAGGAAATGAACCAAAATCTAAGAAAACTTTTGAGATAAAAAGAAGTCAGGAGTAAAAATATACGAATATATGCATTTTTTTTCCATAAATTCACAACTTAATTGTTCTAAAAACACCTTTACCACCAAGTACTTCACCAACAATAAAACTTTTAATTCATTTCATTGCTCATATTATTTAATGCCAACGCTAAATTTTTTATGCAAATATAGTTATTAGTTTTTGAGATATCATGTTCACGGTGCAAACTTCTTATGAAAATCAAAGTTTTGAGAAAATTGAATTCAAAGGCAGATTTTAGCTGAAAAAATATGTGAGACCCTAGATGATAGGTCTGGCCTCACTTTTTATAGAAAAGCTAAACTATTTTAAAAAGAGGAAAGTATGAACTACAAGAAATAAAAATTTTAAAAAAAATTCCAAAATGGGCGATAATCAGTGTTTTCAACGTAGTCGGATACCTTAATAAAGGTGTTCAGAACTTCAGATTAGGATACACAAATATCGTTGGTATTTTAGGGACTTTTTATCTCCCATATTCAAATACCTTTTTTCAAATTCCCAATCTGTAATCCCTTAAATTGTGTGTTTTGATACAAAAATGAAAATTATGTCAAATTCAATTGATAATGCAGTTTTTTTTAGTTTCATTTTAACAAACTCGTCAAAACATTAGACTAGTCACTGCACAAAACATGTTTTAGTTTAATTAATATCTTAGAGAAATTTTGTTTATACTCATATGAAACATGCTCACATACTAACTTTTTTTGTTATTAGTTTTTGCGTTAGAGAAAAAAAAATAACGACAAAAAAATGTCTTTTCTGCTAGTGTCTAATAGATAAAAAAAGCAGATGGAATTTACTCATATATGCAGCCCATTCCAAGTACCAGTACCACATATTTGTGCATCAAAGACTGCATTATTTGAGGGGGGGAGAGAGAATTCGACTTTGAGATCAGAGAATTGCCGGTTTGGCATTTCGTATTGTTGGTTTAGTGCAATTTGTATTTAATGATGGGCCTACATTTCCATCAAAAAATCTTATTTACGTTTCAAGAATATAATTTATAATTTATTTCAATGAAATTTTCAACAGAAAGTTTAACACCTCTGCAAACAGTAAAATAATTTTTAATGTTTCAGCACAAATAAACAAAATTATCTATATTTGAAAGAACAATTTTTTATCGATGAGAGAAAAAAATGCAGATTAGATGTAAATGTCTTTTGCAATGGAATTTAGTAAACTACTTGCAATTTCTCATTTAAAGTATTCGCAGCAGCAGTAAAAATATCTGATGTAGGTATGAGGATTACTCTGCATTCTAAGTTCATTGGAATCTATTTTTAAGCATACTTCATATGCTCTCTACATTTTAAATTTTAGAATATATTGCACACTTTGTAACAAGTAAAAGTACATAACAAAGCATAGTACAACCTCAGACAATGTGTAATATTGGAGTCGATTCCTTAGCGTACTTAATCAATATTTTTAATTTTGAAATTAATTGTTCAATTTAGAGGAAGAAAATGTGCATAACAAAGTATGATGCAGCCTCAGATAACGTATAATTGCATGTTAAATGACATGTGCGATGACGTTTTTTTAAGTTTTAATTAATTAAAAACTAAGGGTTATTTTAGTGCCTTTTCGCACAAACTTCCAAAAATATAATTGCAGATCAATCATTTTTTCCGCCATTTCAGAGTAAAAGAAATTATATTTTTAATTATGTCAGTTTAATTCATGTGACTTTTTTTAAATTAGTAATGTGACAATATGAAATTTGTAAAATAGCAGCAAAGTCAGGAAAAAGAATTCAAATATTTAAATTCCTTGAACTGATTAAAACGGATCTCCAGATAAAATAAAAGCGAAATAATTTAAAAAAAATAGTAATTACCTAATATTTCTATAAAAAGGGCAACACTTAAAAAAACACTTTCACGGAAAAGAACTCTGCATTGATTAGAGTATTTTTTGAATGCATTTACTCATTTAAAATTATCGTTTGCATTCTTTTTTTTGGAGTTTTGATGGGAAAAAAATAAAGTACGATTAATTTAAGCGACCAGAAAAGATTTCAACATTTTTTAGAATACGAAATACAAATTTTAAAAATGATTAGTCACAGATTAATGCTTTTAATGCCACTGTGACATTTTGAAACCTAAGGCATATAAAAAAGAAAAAATCTCCACTGAATAGGAGTAAGCTTTCTCATGGTTATATTGTATTTTTATTTCTATTTTTTTTCTAAAATTTTCGTCACATTTGAAGTGATAATTTTCCACTGATCATAAGCAATGAAGTGTTTATATGAATGTGGGTGAGTTAGTCCAAACAAGACAAGCTATTTGACAAAGAAGCGCCAAATTTAGAAAAACCATGGATTTAGATTTATACTATAGATATATTTCGGAGGATAGAAATGTTAATATCAGTACAGTTTCAAATTTAAAAAAAATTAATTTAAATTAATTAAAAATTTAGCGAGATTTTTGTATTTTTCACATTAATTCTCAGAAATATTATAGAAAAAAATTAATTTTGTACTATTTTAAATGTTTTTTAATGAAGCAAATTTGATTGTCTTGAAATTTTTAGAATTTTGATAATGTTTTAAAAATGTTTTCTTGTATAATTTTAAAAAACAGTTTTCATCGTTTGAGATGGAATTCAAGTCGATTCTATTGTTTCATCAAATATTTGTTCGAATGATTTTCTTCTTTTGTTGAAATATATGAAAAAATTATTCTTTTTATGCAGTTTGCTTGAAAAACGAGATCCACGAAAACAACGAACAATTAAAGAAAACAGATTTACTTTTAATAACATTATGACCTCTTGGGATAATTTCAATTACATAAAAAAAGATGTAGAATTTATAAAATAATATGACTTTATGCACTTAGAAATTTGTTGTTTACAGATATTTTCTTGCGAGAACAATGAGTTGGTTATGCACGAGTGATTGAACTGAAATCAAGCTTTGTTAATATATCGATACAGCCAGCTCGATAAAATGGTTAGTAAATCTTTACTATTAATAACAATGAGTGTCTGTGATGGTTAGTTTTCTGGAGGCCAAACCGTTCAATCTACAAAGTTCAAATTGGTATATATCTTGGTAAGTATAAATGTGTAATTCAAAGCGGTTTTTAAAAAATTTTAATTAATTAAAAATTAAGTTGAATTTTAGTGTTTTTCAATGGTAACTATCAAAAATATTATTGACAAAAATTTTACACCATCTCAAATTTTAAATTAGAGAAAATGATGTCTGCAAATTTTTCTCGCACACTCTTTAATAAACCTATCATATCAGAGCACGTTTTGTATGGCATTGACTTACACTAGTTTGAAAATATTAGATTTTGGCGAGAATTTAGCACTTTTACAGAATCTAACGTATCTTTCTTCGTAAATTTTTTGGCGATTAATCCCTGGCATGCCGTTAATATTATTCAAAAATTGAATTTGTGCTTTAGACATCTTTTTTCAACCAATTGGAACAAAGATTTGAGAAAAAAACTACAATTGTAATCACAAAATCACATACAAAATTTTATATATTTAAGTCATTGCGTTTTTGAATTAACGCGTTTATGTGTTTTTGGACTTACAAATTGACGACAATCAACCTGTAGTTTATTTTGGCTCGAAATTGGGCAGATATCTACCCTCTAGATGTTAAATCTGTGTTCCGAATTTTATCAAAATAGTTTTTTTTGTTTTGCAGTTATCGAGTTAACTAAAGTTTCACCAGTAAGACAGAACTTCCACTAAAAAGATTTGACACAAAGTTTGATAGAAATCTCCATTTATATCTTTATTTTCAAGATTGACATAAAAAATTTCACTTATTTATTAATTTTAGAAGAAAAATTTAAAGTCGGTTCTGTGGTTCCAATAGAAACAAAGTTTCACTTGTATGCATTCTACAAAAAAATAAATAAATTAGTAGGTGACTCTGAGCTAATATCAAAGGCGGATGTTCTCTCCCTATACTTTTTGTATCAAAAAATCAAGCAAAGAAAATTATATTTTTTAGTTGATAAAAGAAAATCTTTGCAGATTCTTTCTATAAATGTTAACCCAGACAAAGGTTAAAAAAATCCAACAAATTATTCAAGATCTTATTTTCTCCTAAATCTACAATGAACTAACTATTGTTCTCTCCCTATACTATCCCGCAATGATGACAAAACTTTGAATCCTTGAAATACGCCCTAAATATCAACTGAAGATTTAAAATAAGCCAACAAAGTATGATTTCTTTGATACTGGACGAGTTTATTATTTCTAAAAAAAAAGAATCTTCGCTTTGTGTAAAACGGCAACTTTGAAAGAAAAAACTTTTCTTTATTTTATCAAAACAACAGCAACACAGTTCTTCGAGAGTTTTGGAAACTGAAAAAATATTTGATGTGAGCAAATGTCAGATTGTGGCATTCACAAAACTATTAAATATTTGAGACAATTGGAAGACTCGACTTCTTCTTGGCTAAAGAGAACTCAAATCAACTTTTTTATATTTGAAGATGTGGTTACTGTTGCCGTAGATTTTGCAAAACCATTGGCCATATGATAATGCAAATGTGCAAGATATTGCAATTAAAGCCGACATGTCAATCATCGTGGTAATATGCGGTTAATTTTCAACTACTATCCATACAAGATTCAAAGACTGCAATAGCTAACACAGAATGATACAAAAAATCACCTAGTATGTCATTTTACATAAGAAAATATGAAAAGTTGTTTTTATCAGTACAGCATAATCACTTGATATTACGCCATGGGATTTTTGGCGGTGGCGACTTTAGAAAAACTCTGTAAAGGCAGATATCAAACGTTTTCTGATATGAATTACAGAATTATATTTCACATTCATTCACGGTTCTGTGAATGAAATGAGTGATTGCAAATAATGGAGGATTCATTGAGTAAATTTCATGCGGTTTTTCGTTATTTCTTTAAGTGGTTTGTTTTATTTTTATGACGCAAATTGCCTCACATGAAATCATCTCCTTTTTTCTGCATTGTTTGGGGCCATAGATCTGGCTCTAGAGCTTTCTGAACTAGAGAAATTTAATTTTATCAACTACAAAATATATTTTTCTTTATTTTGCTTTTTTAGAAGAAGCTTCAAAAATTGCTCTAGGCACAGCGTCACCTATTGACAAAAAGGCGATCTTTTTCCAATTCTCGAGTTGCACATCATATGTACAACATAATAGGGCAATTTTGTTTCGTTAGGAATTGTAGAACCAGCTCCAGAGGCTTTTGAATACAGTAAAAGCTCCTTATTCGCGCTTTCACTATTCGCGGATTAAAAAAATGCGACACAATTCCTATATTCGCGGCTACAAATTTCTTTGTTCGCGAATCTAATAAGTACGCACATAATAATAAAATGATTCCAATAGGTATCCAACCCAATATCCATTGTTAATGCCGTCAAATGGATTAATAAAAAAGTAAAATAGGTCTTATTACAACTTTGCCTAAAGTATGTCGTTAAATACAAACTGCAAACATAGTTGAAATCGCGAATAGAATAGGACGAGATGGGTTCGAACAGATAGAATCAAGTGACATTCAGGAACTGCTTGTATCGCAAAATGAAGATCTGACTGAAACCGACTTGGAGGAAATGTATAATTCGCAGTCCATTGAAGAACAGGCGAATGAAGAGCTTTTATTGTATACAAACTTTAGTTTAGTGTATTTTATTAAAGCTACAAAATTACCATAAAAACAGTTCAAAATATTCGAAAAGAAAAATAAATGACTTACATACTCTCTCAATTTTTAAGTAATTTGGCTTTAAAAAAAGGACAAATTCATACAAAGCTGCCTTTAAGAAATTTACTTACGGTATATGAAATTACTGGAACTTTACATATATAAAAAAGAGAAAATATTAATATATTTCATTCAATGCCCAAAACATGAAAAACTTAGCCTTCCTCATTTTAAAGATAAAATCCATTCCTTACTTTCATGCATTTTCAATTTCCACGGACGTAGCTCGTTTCAGTAAAAATCCTGTTATTGTTCTATTGACCAATTTTTTTTCAAACTGTGAAACAGTCATGAGCACCATGAGATGATCTTGGCTTCTAAAAGATCACGAACCGATATGGGGTAAAATGGATCTCGCTTGATATTGCGTGACTGTATTTTTACCGGAAATGTGAGAATATAAGAGAAAAAAGTAGTAAAACGATCTTGAGTGAGCTGGTCGAAATGGCTTATGTTATCAGCTTAGAACATCACGCGAGCCTGAGGAAGATCTCGATGTCATGAGAACATAGCAGGGATCGCAAGATCGCAGCTGCATACCTTGAAGAATCAAATGTGGTGGTTTTGAAAGACTCAAATAATCAAGAAGTTTCTTCAGAACATTTGTAATTAACCTTAAATTAGAAAGTTCAAGAAGAGATCGTTTGGTATTTCATAGAGCAAAGGTCAGTGTTTTGACGATGGTACATCAGAGGCAATGGATTCGTTTGAATTTGTAGAAAAGAAAATAGAATAAAGGCGGAAACTTCCGTAAGACTGCATTACTATGAATACTATAATATCGGGTAAGGAAAGATATTTAGTAAAGGTAAAAATACAAATTATTTGTACCTCATCTATATAATAATGCATTTTAAATCAAATTTCCAGAATAGGTGGTTATATTTTATTTTATTTTCATTAGATACTTTATTTATATATTTTTTTAAATAATATACTACTGTCTTTTTTAACTATAGTTTCCATGTCATCTTTGTTTTATTCTTTACTAGCCGCCTTTGGCGACCAGCTGGTTCGCCATGAGTAATGCGTTCTAAAATTTTCAATTAAATCACATATTCATTAGCCTTGAAGTAATTCCGGGCATTGATTGACCTGAAATTAGTATTTTCTTTAAGATGATGGACGGAAAGTTCTAAAAGTACACCTTTTCCTAGTAATATTCTTTAATTTTATAAATCCGTCAGTTTTAACCATCGGTTATGCTTCCAAAATATTAAAAAAAATTTCGATGATGTTGCCAAAATATTAAATATGTTTTTTTAAAGAAAGCGAGAAAGGGAAAAAAAGTATTAAATTAATGATGCAGATATTGCAAACGATTACATAAATATGCCATTAAGTCGGGATTTCAATGCATATCCTGTCAAAATTCAATCAAGTTTACCGTAAATGAAGAAGATTTATTGAGTTAATGGTATACATATTGCAAACTATTGTAGAAACCTTTGCTTTGCATTTATTTTTCAAAGAAAATATCACATTTTATATTTCTTTTATTTTATCCAGTCACGTGCTGAAAGTTGCATTTCTGTAGATTTATTTTGCGATGATATTTTTTTTATTTGAACTTCCGGCATTCTTTTATTTTATCCAGTCACGTGATAAAAACATGGTTAAAATATTTCTTAAAAAATTCATTAAAAATAGAAGTTTACATTATAAATTAAAAAAAACTGATACCATTAGAAAGCTAATTTTTTTATCTTTAAATTGATATAAAAATCATATTTGTGCAATAATATTTTCGGAAGTTAT
Source organism: Argiope trifasciata (assembly GCA_026543055.1). Classification (NCBI taxonomy): domain Eukaryota; kingdom Metazoa; phylum Arthropoda; class Arachnida; order Araneae; family Araneidae; genus Argiope; species Argiope trifasciata. The sequence continues at coordinate 6,190 of JAPMOQ010054297.1, read as the reverse complement.
GGCGAAAAATCGTCGAAATTTCGCTTAAATTTTAATTAATTCAAATTCTAATTAAAAATTCGAAAAAAGGGCTCCGAGGTGCACATTCCGGACCGCCAAGGTATACATGTACCAAATTTGGTAGCTGTAGGTCCAACGGTCTGGCCTGTAGAGCGCCAACACACACACACACACACACGCGCACACACACACACACATTGAGCTTTATTATAAGTATAGATTACAGTATTCCTTGCCATATATATTCTAATTCATATTTTCAGCATTTTTTTTACTCTCTCGTATAGAGAAAATATATAAATTGTAAAAAAATTAACCACGAATTTTGAAGAATTTCCTCTTTATAGTTCGAAAAACACATTTTTGGAAAATAACCGTCTACCTGTCCATTTGTGACAAAGATAATTCAAGAACGCTTTCAGCTAGACGGTTAAAATTTGGTGTACGATCTTTACAGCAAATTTAATTTCTATTAAATTATGAATCAAATCTTCTCAAAGAAAGTTTTGTATGGATGTTCGAATGTAAGTCAACACGATAATTACAAAACGAGGATATCTAGAGAGATAAAATTCGGTGCATGGATTTAAAATTTATAGTGTAGACACTTATGTAATTTGGAGACAAAACAAACAATGGGTTGACTGTCCGTCGGTCTATACTTTCAGAAACATGTTAACACGGCATTTTAAAAACGCAATTGCTTAAATATATCAAACTAGATATAGAATTGTATGACTACCGATACAGTGTGTCAATTTTTTTAAATATTTCAATCGATTGAGAAAAGCACAAATTTGATTTTTGGAATACTGCTAACTGCATGCCAGGAGTTAATAGCAAATGATGGCACAATAGATTTAGTAAAAAGCCTAAATTCAAGCCAAAAGTCAATATTTACCTACTATTATTCTCCAATGTCTTATAAGGTGTTCTCTGGCACCACAAGTTTATTAGAGAGAATGCAAGAAAATTCTGGTGAGACCACTCTCACTGATTTATTTCATTACTTTAAAATTATCTCGTAGGTAAATAATAATTTTAAACTGAATCGTAAATTATTCGTTCATTAAATCAAGTAGGAAACAACCATTGCCTTCCATTCTCATTCATAAACATTTAAAAGTCTTTACGCACGCACGTTTCACTCCTTTAATCTTTGGACGATAAGCTAAGTAATTACATTCATCAAAATGAATCAGATACATGTGCCATTTATTTACACTTATTTAGCATAATAAAGACTATAGATTGGTATATTATCTACAAATTACACCATGACAATGAAAAAAAATCATTCAAACCAAATGCGGGCCGATGCAATCTTTTGGGAAGTAGAAACTAGAAAAGGAAAGGTTTTCAATATTTTAATTAGATTTTTAATTGAAAATTAATGTAAATATTAATATTTTTTTTGATGCCATAGTAGCATCAAATCAGGTTATCACACTCAATTCAACCACAAATCATACAATTTTCCTTCTAATTTTAATATATTTTAAAATATATTTGAATACAACAATGTAACTACGACAGTTTTCATTGTTTAAGTTATTGGATTTATATGCACGCACGTTGAAACTACACTAAATACATTTTTTGCACGCATAGTATCGCTGCTGCATAATTAAAAGTAACGGTTAAAAATAAAATGCAGATACAAGAATGATGGTCAAAGCATTATCATGCTATAATGTTTTGAAAAATAAATCCCCATCTCCTTCATGCTTTTTTTAGAAGCTTCGTCTCAACAAATCAACATACAAATGCACTACATCAAAAAGATTTTCGTATCACTTTGTATAAATAATTCGTGACGGGCCTTAAATTTAAGAGAAGATTATTATATGTGATATTTTGTCTGCAGAATCTATAATATAGTATAAACTGCTTCAAGCAACATCATTGGACGGCGATTAGGTAAACGAATTTGATACCAACATATACTGATGACCAAGACCCACTTCCTTCAGCAATAAATGAGTGTTAAGTGGATCTCGTATAATGACATTCAAAGCACTATATAGCATTAATAAAAACAACAAGTTTTCATCATTACTTTAATGACATGGAATTTATTTTGTTCTTATGCCTCCAACTGTATCAGTTATATTGGAAAAAGTTATCTATATGTGTTTCGTTAACTGGTATACATAGATAGCGATGCTATAAAAAAATCAACAGCATAGTGGTCGGGAGGCAAGGGTAGCAGAGTTAGAGTATGCAGTGGAAACAAAACAGTGTTTTATGAGTTTTTAAAGAAAAATATTATTTAAAAAAACGAAAGAAATATTTTGCATTGAAAACCTCTTGGAAAAACTATTTAGCTATCACTAGAGTAGAAATTTTTTTCGGGTGTTTCGTCTATTATTTAGTCTCGTTATAATGCCAAACAAAATTACTGCCGTATGAACAGTTTTGTGATTCTTAGATAAAAGAAAAAGATACCAAATCTAAGATTAAATTAGTTATTAAATATCAGTACTGAATCAATGACACCTGTAGTAATTGGATTTTGAAGCGTTAGGAAATAAATGTTCATAGATGGAGCTAGGCAACTAGCGCGAGTGTAAGTAAGTCATTCGAATGTTTGCTCTTGGAGTAGGAGTTACTGAGTAGAGTAACTCGAACGAATCTGCAATAAATTTGTTGTTACGTTTTCTATTTGCCTATTTATTCAAAGCACTCACGAACCAGCCACGACAACACCTTTACGCCGCTATCACTTCCTATGTCCAGTTATGTTTGCACATTGAAATTATGCAATAAATTAACATTTTTAAATTTAATTTTATATAGTGGCACCTCAAAGTTAGGGATGAGAAGCTTCCACTATGGTGGTCGATTCTTCCATCTCTAGTGGGTACAGAAATGTTATAAGGTGGTCACACTTATCAATGATGAACGTGCATTTTACAGGAGGAGTTGTGCCAACTCCACTGATGGCCCTGAAGACTCGAACATAATTGTCATCATTGTGGTATTTGATCATTAAATATTTTTGGAGTGGAGAATCCCCTTGTAGTTATATTGGTATGATGACAATCAGTTAAATGCGGTTGTCCATTTTTCGAAATCTTTGGAAAAATTAAAATCAGCCAGCTTTAACTTTCTCACATTGTTTCGATTAAGAATGGCCACCTGGCTCAGACTTGATCGTTAATCCGCAAAGGCGTTGAATTAGTGAGCAGATATCAGTATATTCTATGTATGCTGTTAAGTCACGCTTTTTTAACAGCGCTATTGTTTGACTCTTTCATTTTGAGATAAAGAATGACAAAACAACTTTTATTATAAAACTTTTATTATTTCATTCTGTTATTGGTTTTTCTCTCACTTTCTCATGAATGAAAATTTCAAAATTTTTCTACATTCATGTAGTTTTGATGACAAATTTTAATTATCAATTTATAGATTAATTAATTAAATTTTGATTCCATATCGAGATGTTTCTAAAAGGAAATTTGACCAAAAAAACTTATTTCAAACCCTTTGTAATAACTATTTATAAATTAAAGATGAAACATTAGAAAATAATAAAAATAAAAATAATTCCTACTTTTTTGTACAATAATAAAAGTTGCTTTTTAAAAATTATTTTTATTTTCGAATTCATTTCGAAGATATTTCTGGTCTTTCGTATTTCTTTAATACACGTGTACGCGATTTCCTTTCCTCTTTTATAAATCAATCAATTTCTTTTCTTTTTTTATTTCTAAAACAAAAAAGAAATTGAAATTTTAAAAAATTGAAAAACAAAATTTTTTATAAAGAAAATTACAGAAATCGTTCCATTTTAAGCATTAGACTGTAAAATAAAAGAATCGTGGAAATGTTTTCTACATATCATTTAAAATTAGTCATACGAAATATTTTTTCTTGGTATCTTTAAATATTTAATGAAGTACCAAAAGATAATTGCATTATTTTCCATATTTTTCGAAAAGACATCATTGAAAACATTAAACAATTTTGAGATTGGAATTTCGCACTGTCATCTCTTTTTCTTTTCAATTAATTTAAATAACATAAAACTGGTGTATAAAATAAAATTAAAAAAAAACGTATAAATATACTCAACAATTGATATGTATATAAACAAAAGATGAATTAGTTGGTTTAGAATTTAGAAGTTTATGTTTTTAAAAGGATTTTAATGATAACGAACCGAAATATAATAAAAGCAACAAAAAATGATTATAAATATTAGTGTAATGTAATGCATAACATTCGAATTTATGTTTACAGCTCTTATTCTTAACTTTTGTCTAAAAATAAATTATTAAACAGACCTAAAACTAATTTTTTAAAAAAACAATCATTTCAACCTATAGTTTAAGTTTATATGAAAAATTAGACTTCAACGTATTTTAGAATTCTCATTTTATTATTTTTTATACCAGTTACATAGAAGAAAATAGTAAATAATAAACATTTTCTGATGTTATATGACATATTGGATATTTAACTTAGAATTTTATTTTCTTAAATGTAAATGCAGTAAAAAAAATTTTTAAAGTCGGTCAAATAAATTATTATTTCTTTAACAAAAATTAATTAGTTTTGTAGAAATGGCGTTTCAACGCAGAAAAGCTCATAGATTCGTATTTTGTCACGAATCAAAAAAAGAAGTTATCTCGGTCATAACAAAAAACTTCGGGAAATATTCAAGAAAATATGGATAGATCTAAATGCAAGTTTCAATTTTATTGATGAATAACAAAAACTAAAAAGTGACCAAATGGAATATCTAAGCTCAGTTATAAGATGACGGGTTTTATCCATGTTTTTAAATAATTAAACTTCTTTAATAAAAGAAATTTTTGAAATACCATGACTGTATTTATTAGGGACAGCAGTTGTGAGGAAACAACATCTTAGCAATTCTGAAAATTTAATGATTTGTTACATCTTTCCTTACTGAGATCTAAGATTTTCATCATTTATTGAGTACAAGATTTTCAATCGTTTCTTGTGTCTGTTTTGATTGTTTCTTCAATCTAAGGGATTTTCTTTATTTCAGGTTGTATATATTCTATCGTATATGCCTTTTCCGATTTTTTAAAAAAATATACAGCTAAGGGAATTCAAAGATAAAATAGGTAAGTGTCCTTCCTATTTTTTTGCATGTTACTAAAGAAAATATGCATCGATTTATTGCTTTTTGAATTATTTGTTTTATTTTTATTTTCGTAAATCACTAATCTATATTCATACTTATAATAAACCTCAATGTGCGTGTGTGTGTGTTGGCGCTCTACAGGCCAGACCGTTGGACCTACAGCTACCAAATTTGTTATATGTATACCTTGGAGGTCGGGAATGTGCACCTCGGAGCCCTTTTTTCGAATTTTTAATTAGAATTTGAATTAATTAAAATTTAAGCGAAATTTCGACGTTTTTCCGCTATAACTTCCAAAAATATTATCGGACAAACATGATTTTAACGTCAATTTAAAGATAAAAAAAATTAGCTTTCTAATGGTATCAGTGTTTTAATGTATAATTCAAGCTTCTATTTTTAACGAGTTTTTAAGGAAATATTTTAACCATGTTTTTTTAGCACGTGACTGGATAAAATAAAAGAAAACGATGACGGAAGTTCAAATAAAAAAACAACAACTATCATCGCAAATCAAATCTAAAGCTATGCAACTTTTAGCAACTTAAGATAAACTTAGCAACTTAGGATAAAATAAAATAAATATAAAATGTGATATTTTCTACAAAAATAAATGCAAAGCAGAGGTTTTTATGATCGTTTGCAATATCTAAATAATTAATTCACTAAATCTTCTTTATTTACGGTAAACCTGACTGAATTTAGACAGGATATGCATTGAAATCCCGATTTAATGGCATATTTCTATAATCGTTTGCAATATGTGTATCATTAATTCAATAATTTTTGCCCTTTTTCGCTTTCTTTAAAAAAACATATTTAATATTTTGGCAACATCACCTAAAAAAACATTTTTAATATTTTGGAAGCATAACCAATAATTAAAACTGACTGATTTATAAAATTAAAGAATATTATTAGGAAAATGTGTTCTTTTAGAACTTTCCGTCCATTATCTTCAAGAAAATATTATTTTCTGGCCAATCAATGCCCGGAATTACTTCAAGGCTAATGAATATGTGATTTAATTGAAATTTTTTGAACGCATTACCATGGCAAACCAGCTGG
>JAPMOQ010054296.1:0-20440 GCA_026543055.1 Argiope trifasciata | reverse complement strand
GAAACGACGGTTGAAGTTAGTTACCTTCAGTTTCGAAACCTTTCGATTTTTTTTACATGAAATTGGCCCAATGCAATAATGGATGAAAAATTTAGTTTCGCGCGTGATACTTCAGTGTACCTAGGAGAGACTATTTTAGAAAAATTCGTCAGAGTAATAAAGTAAGAGTAATAAAGATACCAAGAGTAATAAAGTAACAATAACAAACAGAGAATAATAACAAAGTATCCTTAAAATGTTTAATATTACTTTCGATTCTAAAAAATTCTAAAAGACTATATTCAAAGTGAAGAATTCTTTTTGCATTAAATAGAATTGTAATTCCATTGCATTCAGTCAATAAGAAAGTGAATTTTTCGTTAAAAATTAAGACACCCTTTTTTGCGTTGTTGAGAATAACGATGTTTAAATTTTACCGTGAAAGTCAAATATGTTCGAGAACATATATATTTGTACATGAGTGATCAAATTCAATACTTATTTTGAATGATTTTGCTTGGGAGTAAATTTTAGACAATGTTAATATACAAGCTGTTTTACGAAAGTTTCTTGGCTAATATTAATCGTTTCGTTTCCCATTTTTATTACTGAGAAGGAATTTGCTCTCAATTCTTAAAATTATTGATGCGGGTGTTTTTGTGTTAAGCTATAAAAACTAAAGTTTCTGCTGCTCTGTAATTCTGAAATTAGCGATGAAATAGAAGAATTTCACTTATTTAAATAGCTGACATATGGCATTAACAAAAAAAAATATTTTCTTTCGGAAGCATGATAATTTCATGAAAAGCATTATTGAAATCGACAGGAATTTAATTTCTACACCTTTAGTTAACATTTATTAGTTAGCAATACAGAGTTTTTTCCCCATCGATGAAATTTCCATTTTTCACGAACATGACTGAAAGTAAAATTACCGATCCATTTAGGGAGCACTTAACTTTCGACAAACATTTTTTTCTCTTAACTCTACGTTGTGGATAATTATGCTTTCGCATTTGCCGAGAACTTGAATTGTACCATTTTCACCTAACAGGTTAATGCGAACAGTTCCCGAGATTAGAACCACGGTAGTCGAGCATTGCGCACATTTTCCTGCTAGAGTGAAGCGAACGAGAAAAAAGAATTATGGAAAGTACCCCACGTCGATTATGAAATTATAAATTGAAAATGCACAAATCAAAGCGTACCGATTTATAAAAGAAATCGAATGAAATTATTTTCGATATAAATCAAGGATCTCCTCCTTATTTAATACTTATCAATAGTATGTTTCAATAAATTTAAAATTTAAAACAACTGATGCTCAGACTATATGATTATTTTAATAAACACATGAAACAAGAAAAATAAACTTTCTTATTTTACAATGCATTTAGACAAAAATTTCGCATACATCAAGGAAAATCCAAGACATTAAATAAACAGCATAGAAAATGTTCATCTTGCTAACACAAAAATCGAAAAACATTTCATAGTTTTGTAAACGTTTAAATATAAAAATCGTTATTTAGAAATACGAAAATAGTTTTCAGAACATGATACATAATTTGAAAAAATGAAGTAAATTTTATACAATTTCAACGATTTTATTTTATACACTCAATTTCATATCTTTCAACAATTTCTTATTTTTACATTCCATCACATGTCTAACGACAGGTAATGAAGTAGATTTTATGCTTTTTAAAACAGATTTTTAAAAGTTTTTATATGCATCTGTATAGAAATGGGATACACAAACGAACATTGTTATACATAATCGACATAATTCTTCAACATCAATGAAGAAAGTTAGCAGTCATAATACAACAGAAATTTAAAAATATATGTCAAAATTAACAATTATCCATAAATTAATTAAAATGTGACAAATTTTACTTCCAGCGTAATGTTTTTATTACTTCCTACACAAGTTTGTGTACAAAAGGTTGAATGGCACACGCAGATTCCTGTACGATATCTTGAATGGCTGGTACATATAAAAGTTACCAGACTAGAGATAATCCAGCCAGTCACTATACACTTTAGACTGGCAAGACATGAGCATTCAATCTACACTAGAGTCCGGTAAGAGGAGCCCAGTCACAACATAACAGTCAGGCAGGAGACAAGTCAGCAAAAAACCGACTGCAAGGAGTCAGTCACCACATATAAGTATGACGGAATACAAGTCACCAGGCAAGTTCGTGTACATAAAGTTTGAATTTCACACGGAAGTTAGTGTACACAAAGTAAAGTTGAATGACACACACAAGTTCCTGTTCATAAAGTAAAGTTGAAATGCACAGAAATTTGCTTAGATAAGGTAAGGTTGAATGGCACAAACATTTTTCTAGTTAGGGTAAGGTTGAATGGCGCACACAAGCTCGTGTACATAAAGTAAGGTTGACTGGCACACACAAGTTATCACGCAGTAGAAGCATTCACAGACAATCAGACCAATCACTTTTCACTATCGAAAGAGATGTCCGGTCGTAACGCAATAGTCTGGCAGGAGGAGAGTCAGCCAGCAACAGTCAGGCAAGAGGTAGTCAAAACACATAATTATGCCAGGAGAAAAGTCACCAGGCAAGTTCCTGTACACAAAGTAGAGTTGAATGGCAGAAACAAGTTCGTGTACATATAGTAAGGTTGAATGTCACACACAAATTCGGATAAATAAAGTAAAGTTGAACGGCACACACAATCTACCAAGCAGTAGACGCATTCACAGATAATCAGACCAGTCTCTTTTCACTAGGGCAACACATTTCCTGGCGCAACGCAACAGTCTAGCAGGAGGCAAGTCCACACGCAACCATCAGAGAGGAGACAGTCGCCACACGTCAGTATGACAGGAGAAGAGTCAACAAGCAAGAACGTGTACAAGGAGATTGAATGTCACACGCAAGTTCGGGCACATAAAGTAAAGTTGAATGCCACACAATTTCGTTTAGATAAATTAAGGTTGAATAGCACACGCAAGTTTTTGTAGTTAAGGTAAGGAAAAAGGGCACACACAAGTTCGTGTACACAGAATACAGTTGAATGGCACACACAAGTTCTTGTACACAAAGTAAAGTTGAATGGAACACACAATTTCATGTGCAAGAAGTAAGGTTGAATATCACACAGAAAGTCGTGTACACAAACTAAGGTTGAATGGCACACACAAGTTACCATGCAGAAGACACATTCACAGACAATCACATCACTCATTATTCACTAGAGCGAGTTTTCACCAGCGGAAGAGATATCTGTCGCAACGCTAGAGTCTTACAGGAGGTAGTCACCACACATAATTATGACAGGAGAAAAGTCACCAGTATATAATGTACATAAAGTAAAGATGAATAGCACACTCAAGATTGTGTACACAAAGTGAAGTTGGATGGCACACGCAAGTTGGTGTACACAAAGTAAGGTTGAATAGCACAAACACAATCGTGTACTCAAAATAAGCTTGAATGGTACACGCAAGTTGGTGTACACTAAGTAAGGCTGAAAGGAACACACAAATTACCAAGCAATAGACACATTCACAGACAAGGAGACCAGACACATTTCACTAGGTAAAGAGTTGTCCTTTCCTTTCGCAATAGTTTGGCAGGAGGCAGTCACCAAACATAAGTATGACAGGAGTAAGGTTTGACAGTGACCAGGCAGTAGTAATAAGTATGACAGTCACCAGATAAGTTGGGGCCGCGGTGGCCTGGTGGGAAAGTCTCGGATTCGGAATCGAAGGGTTTCAGGTTCAAGACTCGATTCCACCGAATATCCGTCGTTTGAGGGGGTCTGTTGCAAGTTAAATCTGCCAGGCCAAACGGCCTCCCGCTGGTGTGGCGTGGTATGGAGAGGGAGCTGACAGTTCAGGTGCCGTCCTCGTCATCTGACCTTGGTTCAAAATTACGAGGTCCGTCCCAAAATAGCCCTCGTGTTACTTTGAAACCGGACGTTAATATAACTAAACTAAACTTAACTAAACACCAGATAAGTTCGTGCACATAAAGGAAAGTTGAATGGCACAAGCAAGTTCGTGTACATAAAGTAAAGTTGAACGGCGCATATAATTCGTGTACACAAATTAAAGTTGAATGGCACACAAAAGTTTTTGTAGTTAATGTAAGGGTGAATGGCACACACAAGTTCGTGTACAAAAAGTAAGGTTCAATGGCGCACACAAGATTGTGTACATGAAGTAAAGTTTAGTTTAGTAGTATTAACGTCCCATTTAAAGCAATAGAGCGCTATTTTGGGACGGACATCGTAATTTTGAACCATGGTCAGATGACGAGGACGACAACTGAACTGGCACCCCCTCTCCACACCACACCAGCGGGAGAACGTTATTCCTGACAGAGTTAACGTGCAAGAGACCCCCTCACACGACGGTTTTTCGGCAGAATCAAGTCTCGAACCTGAAACCCTTCGGTTCCAAAGCCGAGACCTTACCACCAGTCTACCGCGGCCCCAAGTTCGTGTACAGGAAGTAAGGTTGAAGGGCACTCACAAGTCACCAAGCAATACACACATTCACAGAGAAGCAGACCAGTCACTTTTCACAAGATAAAGATATGTCCTTCCGAAATGCAACAGTTTGGCAGGAGGCAGTCACCACACATAAATATGACAGGAAATAAGTCACCAGGTAAGTTCGTTTACATAAAGTTTGGCAACCGCAAGTTCGTTCATATAAAGTAAAGTTGAATGGCACACGAAAGTTCGTGTACATAAAGTAAGGCTGAGTGGCACACACGTTACCACGCATAGACGCATTCACAGACAATCAGACCAGCACTTTTCACTAGGGCAAGATATGTCCTGTCGCCACGCAACCGTCAGATACGAGGCAAGTCCGCACGTAACAGGAAGGTAGGAGGCAAATCAGCAAGTAACCGTCATTCTGGGCTACGCTCTACATACGAAAGGTTACCGCATCTATTTACCCAAAGAACGCAGGATCATTGATATGATAAATGTATCATTTGGAATTAAAATGTATAAGGAGGCCAATGATCCCTTCAGAATCGAACTGGACCATAAAATTGAAGCCAAGTTTAGGTACCGAATTTCTGAAAACCTAGAAGAAGAGTATGCCAAAACCAGTAGCAGTAACACAGATTTATCATTAGATGAAGGATTGCCTCCAATCTCCAAAACTTCGTTATCCAAAATCTCAGTAAAAACTGAATTAGAACGATACTAGACAGCAAGCGAAGAGACTGGAGATGAAATTCAGGAACAAGCAGTTTTTAATTGGATTCGAAAAGCAGTACCAAGGAAATCTGGAGATCGTACAGACATTTACTATTACGTTTCTGGTCAAACAATATGTCTTGGAACTATAAAAGTGGTTAAAAAATGTTGTGAAGATCATGGCCAAGAATATAACCCTAAATTATTCAATTTTTCAGGAATTATACTTTATCAAGGACCTGTGATAACTGGTGAAGAATTAGAAGTGCCACAATCTAGTGTTACGTCAACCTGACTAACTGACGAAATCAACATTCCTAGATTTTTTCAGGAAGCCATGGATTCAAAGAATGCCGGAGAATGGAAAGCAGCAAAATATAAAATCCAGAAAAGTATGGCATCTTGTCCCGGCACCAACTATAGTCAAAGTAATTGGATGCCGATGGGTATATGATCTGAAAAAGAACAATGAAGATAAGCCCTTCCGTTACAAGGCGCGTTTAGTTTCCCAAGGGTTTTCGCAACGTAAAGTAGAAAATTACGAAGAGACCTTCTCTCCGGTCATAAATTTTTCTCTAATAAGATTGTTTTCACCATTTTGTAAATTTATTAAAATGGATACACCGGCAAATAGACTTGAATTGCGCATATCTTTATGCAAAATTAGACGAAATGCTATACATGAAACAGCTGCCAGGCTATAAGAGCAGAATAAAACCAGATTACATTTGCAAGCTAGATAGAGCCCTTTATAGACTTAAGCAATCCGGTAGAGAGTAGTTTACCGAAATTTCCAGTGTTTTAGAAAGATTGAGTTTCAAAAAACTGAAGTGGATAAATGGAGTTTTTATAAAGAGTAACGTTATACTTTTGTTATATGTAGAAAACATTGTTCTTTTAGGAAAGACTGAAAGGAAAATCAAAATGAAAGTAAAATAGTTTCGATTTAAAAGTTATAGGAAAAACGAAAATGCTTTTAGGAATTCAATTTATTAAAGATAATAATAAAATTTATTTATCTCAGAAGTACATTATTGAAATTTACAATCGATATAAGAAATTTTTACCACCAATATCGTCATTTCCGATTTCTAAAAGCAGTGTTTACTCAAAGCTACAATGTCCCTCGACAGATGAAGAAACTAAAGAAATGGAGCGTATCCGTACAGAAACATTATAGGCTGCTTAACCTTTATTGCATTGAAAACTAGACTAGACATTAATTATGCCGTTTCAATCCAATTCTGGAGTCACCCACTGGAGCGCTTGATGGAGCTACTAGGATATCTACAAGCTACCTGACACTACAAACTAGACCTTGGTAACATCACCGAAATATTCCTGACAGCGTTTTCAGATGCCGACTTTGCGTCATGCCGACACGATCGCATCTCAATTGGCGGACACATTATTTTCTGTAGCAATGCACCGATCTCGTGGCGAACTGCCAAGCAAAAATCAGTGACCTTATCATCGATGGAAACGGAGCATATGTGAAAGACCAAATGACATTAGCATATGTGAAAGATCAAAGGAGCCAACATGGCTGAAAAATGTTCTTGCAGAATGTCAACTGCTATTAAGTGTCAATAGGTTCTTAGATGAGATCTCTTGTAAACTATTCAGTGACAATACAGTTCCAATTCAATTTACTAAATCATCGATAGAAAATAATCGCACTAAACACGTAGATGAAAAATATCTTTTTGTTAGGAATCTGTTAAACCTAAAAGTTTGTAAGTTACTTTACGTAAATACTAAGTTAAATATAGAAGATATATTTACCAAGGCTCAGCAAAATTTCAGCTTAAGAAATTTAATGAGAAACTATTTAAAAATTATGAAGAAGTGAAATATTAGATTTGTATATTGGTATTTTTTTTAAATAATATTATATCAGATTAAACTCTTGTACAAATAATATAAGATGCATTTTCTTTTCAAATGTCTTTAGAAGCATACTATGTATTTTAAGTGAAATGCTTTTGTGAGAATTTAAGATTAAAAATCTTTTTTTTTTCACTTTTGTCAACTGACTGCTTTGCAAGAGATGTTTTATCTAAATGTTTTTTATAAGAATTAAGACTAAATTTATATACACATATAAATAATTAGAATTTTTTTGTATAAAGAAAAGAGATGTTATGTATGAGCTGATTTATTATCAATTGTATACATGTGTAAGTTAAGATATTTGATTTTTTAAAAATGTAATTTGAATCTTGTATGTGCGGCGATAAAGCTCGTTTAAATTTCTGTATTTAATTCAATTTTATAAATTAGAGTAATACTTAAAAAACCAGTTGAGATACTGCCGAGGGGAGGCATTTGTTGGGAATAAGTAAAAATTCTATTTATATCTACAGCATCTGCAATCGGGTTCAAATTTTTTGAATCCTGATAGTTCGATGCAGTTCCACAATAGCAAAAAATCTAATATGATATTCTAATAAGATAACTTTTATTAATCTATCATTCAAAAAGATGAATTTTTTGTTTACTGCCACACATATAAACAAGCAGCCAAACTTTGCAGTTGTAGATTGTTTGGGTTTTGAGATGTTGGTTGTCGTTTTGTGTATTTCTAGTGTATGTGCGTCCTTCGATAAGTGTGTTATTATTTTTTTTCTGGTTACGAGATGTAACCATGTTTAGATAATTTTCAAGTTATTCTCTAATCGTCATTGCGTTGATCTATTTCTTAATACATAAATGCAATTTACTAATTAGGTGAAAATTATCTCACGAGTTTTTAACATAGGGGAGAATAATTTCATGCTTGGGAATGAAAAATAGAAGATAGTTTAAGAAATTTACCATAGGTTTTTAAGAGTTTTACAAAATACATTTAAAAAACAACCTTGAATAATTATCCATGAAAGATTAGGAGTTATCCAATTTTGTTTTGCGTGCGATAATTCATATGAAAGCCTTCAATGATATAATCCTTAGTTGCTTTTAAAACACTTTTCGTAAATATCACGCATTTTTTCCGCGTTATTTGGATTTAGCACCGTTTGTGTAATATTTGGATTCTGATCATTTCCCTTTTTTTTCGCTATAATCTTCATATGACTAACTCATGATAATTTGAATTTAGAAAGGCATTTCGAATGATCGGCAGGGTTTTGAAGAGAAATCGGCGCATATTATAAGCCTAACGCAAATAAAAATTACGTTTTTGATTACTTTATTATCTCTATATATTTTACTATTACCAGATATACTTTCCTTTGACTCAATTCAAAATGACCATAAGAATGTCATCAATAAAAGCTGTCTGGCGAAAAGTTTCTCCTCAAACTTTTTTCCTATATACTTTTCCTTGACTACTTCTTTCATACAGCCAACCACCTCGCCACCACTCACTTTTCCTTGAAATTTTGAAAACCTATATCACTCTGTGATCATTCTCTAGCTATCCGCTTCTTTTTCAAGGAGGATAACGAAACTAATACTTTTCAAAAATAATAATTTATGGTTTCAAAGCGAGAAACAATATATTTTTTTCACTTTAACTTTTTTCCCTATTTACAATCCGAACAGGAACTTCTGTTGGTTTGCGGAAAAATTTCCATCAAAATTAACTTTAACATATATCAAAATATCTTTTGGAACTATGTATTAATCGTTAAAAATATTCTTATTTTTGTTTTCGTGTTTTCCTCTTATTTTGCCGGTAAATAGATGTAATTCTTGTTACTTAAATGTGTTTGATCATCCAGAGGATTTATTTATGTCCACAGATATTTACCACCAATTTCGCTCTATTCCTTGATTACATTTCTTCGTTACTGTGAAAACCCAAAATGAGTCAAAATGAAAATTAACTAACTGAAAGACATTCTAACTTCCTTTAAGTTTCAGGGAGAGCCCAAATTAATTAGAGATAATAAGTTCTGAATGATAGCGTTAGGAATAAACGATTTTCTCTAGTTATTTCCGATATTGTCGAAGTAAAACTGAATGAATTTAGATTTGTTGCTTGGGAAATTTTCAACGCAAGCGCAGTAGCATAGTATTGTTCTTGCTGAAATGTACTTATGGTGGTTGCTTTATTTACGATGAGTAAAGAAAATGTTAATGCTTTTTGAGCTAAAAAATTTAAAAATATATTTTTCGAAAAGTTACATAAAAAGCATTATAATTTTAATGTTATAACACATGATGAATACAGTAGGCTGTCTTTGTCTGAGGTTGAAGAAGCAAACTCTGCCATTGGCAAGATTTTTCTACAATACCATATATAAAAATTTTTTCGACATTCTTGAAAGTGAAATAAAAATTTTGGTTTCTTCAAATGAGTTCTTAAACATTATTTACCAGTCGAAAAAAAATATAGTGTAAAACAGGGCAAGAAGTTTTTTTTTGTAAGTACTTGAAAGTTTTTTAACACTTGAGTCTCTTTGTATGCCTAACAAATCAGTCAAAGAACGAGTAACGGGTTCTCTTTAACGCTGTCAGTTAGGGTGCGTTTTCTCTAATTAATTCAGGTTCTCCTTGGCGCTGTTATTTAAAACTCATTTTACCTAGTTAACTCTGATTTTGATTTTTATCACTGTAACATCTTCACTGCCCCGTCTGAACAGTATCAATTCCTATAAGAAATTTTTCGTCGAGAAATATATTAATCAACGCTTTCTTCAAAATCAACGTTATGAATGCTCTTTTTTCGACTTCCAGTTTAGAAAGGCGCTCTTCTGTCTCTTCGAGACACTTGGACGGTTGTTTCATTTTCCAAATTGGCCGTAGAGAAATTATCACTCTTCCACTGGTATAATCCAGAAGCTCTGAAAGCTGTTGATACTTCAGATATCGTTCTTTTCAACCACTGAAAATTTAAAATCGAACATTTTTTTCAAAATAATTTTCTGTTGTTTTAAATTGGAAAGTTAATTTAATTAAACTCAAAATATTGTTTTCTAATGATCAAGGTCAAAATGGAATCACCCCCTAAATGGGGACAAGAGGTTTTTGAGACCGCTAGAGATGAACTTTCAGTCACCTCTATTCTTTTAAATCTCAATTGAATGGATTGAATATATAGCTATCTGTTTCATGACTTTGAAAACGCTTGCACTTTATCAACCGGTTTCAACGGAGGCTTTTTAAAATAAATGAGTTATTTTTTTGAGCACGATCTCTAAGACCGCATCTCCCTGTTAGTATCACAATGATAAAAAGTTTAGCAGATGGCGCTAAAACATAGATCACGAAATATCACCCAATTTTCTGATCCTATTAGGAAGCAATGCTCCAACACTTTTAAAAGAAGCCGAAAGTGATTTTAGTAATAAGGATAATTATACAGAATATATCGGTGACAGTTCGTATTCAACTGATTCTTATATGTTTATTTAAACATAATTATTTTTTATAGTGATAATTCATTTTGAAAAATTTATAAAATATATTAATATATCAAGAAAAATATTACAGAATTTATAGGTTGATTTTTATACTGGTTTTTAACCAATATGTGTAAAATGCTCTTGAAAATCGTACTATGAAAGTCACATAAGCAAATAAAAAAAGGTCCAATTTTATCCATTGTCAATTTTTATTTTATCACATAGTTGTTGAATTTTACATTATATTGTTTTCTTTATATACTGGAAAAATAAATATTATTTAAAAAGTAAGTGTGCGTTCCAACGCATTTACTTTTTTCAATCATAATAAATATTTTAAAAAAATTTTAAACATATCTATATATCAAGAAAAATATCTGCAAAATACATTGGCATTTTTTCATTCTAATACATTCATTAGAAAATTTAATTTGAGTGTAAATGAAAAACGGTCTCATAGACCGCACCTAACCAATTAAGTCCTAAAATTTCACCTCTCCAGTTAAGGCTCAAGAGAAATACACACGCTACTCAGCTAGCAAAATAAGAAACGAAACTGATTGATTTGTCAAAAACATATTTAACCTCTCTAAAATTGTCAAGCAATTAAGATGCCTTTTTAGACTTTTAGACTTAAAATTAAATTTTTTTTAAGTTGACGCTGTTTCAAATTATAGAATCTATAGAGGTTTTTTAAAACATTCACTTTATGAACTATTATCTATTCACGTGGAATGGTTAAAGTTATTAAACACCGATGGTTTTTGCCCAGGGAAATTGTTTAACAAAATAGTTTCCACTTCATTTTCAATAGACGGTAAAATTAATATTATTCCATTCTTTTTTAAAAATCTATTTATTTAGTCAAATGAGAATTGGCTGAATTTGGCAAATTCAATGAAGGCAACGTCCCCATTAATTAAATTATATATATCTTGATTTTAGTATTTCCAGTGTTCTTTACTATCACTTTCTATTTGCTTATTTATAATTAAATATGTTCCACCCATTTTTCCTAAGGTGAAATTTGGATATTTCCTTTATAAATATCAATTTTCACTTATTTCTTTCACTCGGTTTTGCATTACTACACTTAATTAAATATATATTATCAGAGATTGCATTTTTATATTAACAAATAAATTAGATAAAGGACTTTTACAAACGAAAAAAATTCAATTATCTCTTGAACACTTATTATATTTTTTGTCACGCAGTAGGGTTATTAAAGTACAACGGCGATGTTAGTATACTTTATTTATTTCAAAGTAAAAGAGACGTTACAAGTTTAGTCAATTTGTAATAACAAAAATAAAATAATGATGCTACGCAAGCTAAAAGAAACTACATTAAATTATTTGATGGCTTGTTTGCTGCAACAAGAGTCTAAATCAGAAATTGCAAGAGAGAAACAAATATTAAAGAAATCATGAAATCGAGTACTTAACGAAATATAAGATGGAAGCAAATAATATTAGTTTTCACCATGCGATCATCATAAACCTTCGTTTTATGATGATTAAATATTTTATTTGATTCGCTCACTATATAAACTTTTAGAATTTGTTTTTGTCACAAAAATAATATTTCTATCGAATTTTCACAGGAAACTATGATTAGCAAAATGAATTCCGCGATATTATTCGCTCTTTTTTGTGTGAAGCTGTTCGAGGGAGGAGGATGTACGAAGGCCAATTGCATAACTATTATAAATGTTGGACCTACGCGAACTGTTATTCCGGTAAGACTCTAAAAATTTAATGAAGCAATCCAAATAAATGTGTGAAGAAATTACTTTCCGCAGTTAGTAACTGGCAAAATAGTGCTTCACTCTATGTGATTAAAACGCTGCAGAAACCGCATGCATTTATAAATGATACATAAATTCATAAAATTTAAATGGATTCTCGTCTACAGCTAAAACAAAAAATAATGATATAAATTGTTTCAGATTGCAAATTAACGTGTTCTTTTTCTGTTTTGTCATATATCAATGTCAATTTAAACTATTACAGTAAAATTTTTGTAATTTCTTGTTAGTATATTGCAGTTACCATTGAAATTCTCTAAATTTTCAGAAAATGCAATTATTTCTGGTAAAAAGAGCCGAAATTTTAATTTATCAAAAGTTTTATTTTCTATATTATCACTCGATCGTAGATCTTCAATACATAGTATGTATATACTGTATAATTTGATAATATAGCTGCCATCTCTGTATCAATCTATTAATCATTTCTAAAACACTGTAAATGACCATATAACTGCAAATATAAAAAGACATTAAATGGAATAAAGAATTGTCATTTGTGCTGCTATATTTTATATACTTATGTAAAAAAAATTCATTAAAATGGAAAATTACTATGCAATTTTCTGACCTACTAGAAATATTTTGTAAAATATCTCTGATATATTAAAATCTTACATAAAAGAAATGCACATCTTTCTACAACCAAATCTCGTCAACTTTTGAAACTTCGAATTTTGCTATTTTAAATATTCCAACGCCACTTCGTTAAAATTTATGCGTTGATTGGTTCCTCTTCCTCGAGAGGAGGAGGTTAAATAGTTATGTTCAATCATCATATAAACATGCTTATATAATATTAATCACTGTTTTTGGTTAATTATTAATATGTCAAGAATGTTTCATTAAATATGGCTGACTATACAAATTTGGATACTATAAATTTGTCTCAAGTTTTATAAATGACTTATCTAATCTGTAAAAAATGAATTCGTTTGTTTGTATTTTATGCACTGCTTTACCGTTCAACAGATTGAGATAAAACGTTGTCAATTTATTCCTTGCGCGAATGTTATAGGCATTGTAAAATTATTATATCTAAACTAAAAAGAAATAGAAAAAATAATGTTTATACTCCTTCTTTATAAATCAATCTATATCAATTAATGTATTCATTGTCTATAATAAAATAACTATCATTTTTTAAGCTCTAATGAAACACGATAGCTAATTCAAATTTCAAATGATTTTTCTAAAATTATTTTCTCCAAGGCAACATACGGTTACCAACTAGTTCAATATAAAACATACTTTTTTACGTCATCAAAAACATTTTCCTGTTGGAAATATATGCGTATCATTTATTACAAATTATTTTGGGGGCCAATTTTAGACCACGATATAATTGAATACTCAATCATTGTAAAATACTGAAATTAAAATGTATGGAATCTTATTTTCGAGCATACCTTAAGTAAATCAATAATGAAAGTGCACCACAAAATTTCCTTTTTACTTCAATAATGAAACTTGGTGTTCAGTCAGAAATTAAACAAAATAATGCGGAAATAGAAGAGAATATGTTTATGAACAAAAATCCTATGAAACAGAAATATAGCGTCTCAAACATAAATTATTTTTATTCACTTTTGGAAGAAAATTTTTGCCATATAAAATGCTTAGGGAAATTAATTGACATTCAATTGACAATTTCACTAAAAATATTTTAAAAGTAAAGCTGAAATCATTTAGGATTTTTGAATCTTTAATTAATCCCCGTACTTTATTATTTTAATTAATTGCTCAATCGTAACTGCTTTGACTGGAAATTATATTTTTGCCAATTTTTATTCACTTTTGGAAATCTTTTGTTTTACAGTACTTCTAATTTTGTTTTAAACTGTCATGAATAGGAATTGATTTATGTAAAAGAATGGAACATAATTATTTATGATTATTCATTCGCACTAATATCTCAGTTCAAAGATGTATTTTTGATACATATACTTCATATATTGTAAAAATCTGTCATTTAAATTTAAGTGTTTGTTTTAAGTAATATATTAAGATAAAAGCTTTAAAATTGTGTTTAAATAGAATGAATTAGGAAGAGTTTATAAATATTGATCAGAATATAGATAAATGCGGAAATAAATTTTATTTGATTGTGTTTATTATTAGCACACTCTTCCAAACTATTTAAAGAGGAAAATATTAACCGCATTTTTAATCCTTTTATTTCCTAAGTAGATTTTCCTACATCATCGTGATTAAATTTATATCACTGCATCACGCGAATGGACGTCGTATCGCATACGCTGGAAAGCAGAGGATTAAATTATGTATTTTCTAATTTACACAAAAAGTTGTTAAAGATGAAAGAGGTTGGAACAAAAGTGTCACAGATATTAAAATTATTTATATATTGTGCCATAGAATATCACAATAGCTTAATTTTGCTAGGAGAAATTTTAATAAAAATGAAAATATGAAAAAGAACTGTGACTCTTCTTTTTATTTGACCGGAATCTACATTTCCACAAAAGTTATTAGTACATAAGAGAATATATTTGATAAGAATTCGCATTTTTGATTTAAAAAAGCCTTCTAAGAGAGTCTTCAGAAATCTTATGTATGATGGTGATTTGAGAAAATGGTTTTTGTGCACAACAGGTCGTTTTCAATCAAAAATGTTTTTACTGTATGAATAATTTTGAAATATTATTTATGTGAATTCTGTGCAAAATTTATTGATAAATTTTCTTTGGATGTTTGAGTAAGATTTCCTTGGCAAAATTAATATTTTTTATGCCATTTTCATAAAGCTCCAGAAAAGAGTAACGTATAAACATTTATATATATTTTAAAGACATCTGTTAAATAAAAGACAATCATTTGATAAAAAGGGATCTACATCCGATACTCTGTTATTATTTTCCAATTGTTTGATCTGAAGTCCGAAAATACCACAAAGACGATACGCAGAAGTATTTCCTCGGATTATGCCATTATGGTACAAATATTCTGAAACTTACACTTTTTCACGCGGTTTCAAATAAAAGAAATAAATGCATTTCTTCTTTAAAAAACTGGTATAAATACCTGCCGAATGATCCGTTATCGTATTGCAGTTTTTTTATAAGACGGAACCGGTGTTTAATGTTTATAAATTTCCAGTTATACGTTTGTATATTTAATGAAACTGATTATTGTTTTTCACTCTTAGTTTGCTTTATAACGATTAACATTCACTTTTTGAGTATACTATTTGCTTATTTTTGCACTCTAATAGAAATTTTCAAAGTATTAAAATAAGTTATATGATATTCTCGATTTAAATTTTTCTAGACTGATGAGTTTATTTTCTTTACAAATTTTTCAACTAGTATTTCGATTTATAAGGCGGGGAATTAATTTTATTATGATTGCTTCTTATTCGATTCAGTATTGAGAAATTTATTTTATTGCTAAGGAGAGGATAGTGAGTTTTAATCTCGTTTGCAACATTAAGACGGAAAAAAAAGAAAACGCCCTAGTTCATTTGGGAGGGCAAATTTCATAGTTTCACGAATTTTGAACTGTCAGAATGCCTGACTGTGCTGTTGCCATATGGTAGATTCCTTCAAAAATAAAAAATAAATAAAAATATGTTATTCTTCCCCCAAATATACTAGTGATACAAAACTTCAAATGTCGAAAGAGTAACATTAACATTGCAAACCCTTAACAATGCTAAAACTTTTTAAAATGCCCGAATTTATTTGAGTATTTCTTATTAGAAATTCTCGAATGCTTTGAAACCAAAAATCTGTTATAGCATGAAACTAGCTGCCAAACGAAAATGCATAATCATCTCATAAAGAAGTGATTTCTGCTCTAAAACATTAAAAAATATAGTTTGGAAATTCTGAATAAATTATCAGCAAAACATAGAAATTTCAAGATAAGACTGCGTTTTTCATGCCAAAACTCAGTCTGTTCCACAAGGTTAAGGAAAACAAATTGTTTCGTTCAGAATGAAATAAAAGCTTTACAATTATTAAAAACTCCAAACGAAGGACGGATAACCGATAAACAGAAGGTTTTAAAATGTATCACTCGAATTTTAGAAAAATTACTTTCTAAGAAACAAATACAATGCTCATTGTCAGGAAAAAATAATAGGAAACTGGAAAAAATCTTCTACAGAGAGAACCATCTCTTAAGAAATCTTTTCAAGAAGTAAATATTTAAGGGATGCTCTTGAGCATCTTACAGCAAGTATTTCAACTTTGAAAAGATAATTAATTTAAATACCAACCTGGTGTAATATAAGTTGTGTTAACATTACTGCTTCAAGCATGATGGAATTAAACTTGTTTGGCGCAGTATAACCTTCATATTGGTTCTTGTGCCATAAAACTTCAAACCGAACCGAATCAATCAAGCATGATGTGTATTTCTTAAACTACTTATATAAAGGTCATCAATGTTAGTGGATTCAGCTTTAGAACCACTTAAAATAGGAGCATACGTTTTAATTTTTTAATACATAATATGCTCACTAAGTGTTATAAAAATAATAAAAGTAAAAATTAACGAAATTCTAAATTTTTATGCCACTTAATCAAGTAAGTAGTTAATATTTTGATATGATTAAAGAAGTTAATCACCAAGATTGAAAAAATTAACGAAAAAATTTGTAAGTGTATAAATGTTCTTCAATGAAAGGAATCTATTTTCTTTGTTTTAATAAATCGAATTTTGGTTTCAGAATGCCATACGATCAGTAGCAAAGTTACATTATAGGTCCTTATTCGAATGTTCAAAGTGCAAAATTTAAAATAAAATCTGAACGTAGACACTAGCTCTCACCAGACTTATATAGTACAACGTGATACTGAAAAACAAAAACAAAAATTCAAAAAGGCAGTTAAAAAGAAAAGATGAAATGGAGTCTTTCACACTGGCAGCCTTTTAAAATGTGATTATAATTTTGCCCTAATCAAAGGTATATATTAAGAGTTATTCCATTTAAAATTTAAAATATTTAATATACATATGTAATGCAAATATTGAATATCAGTTTGACAGGCAGTTTTGAAATTCAATAAATATGTGCATTAAAATGCAATCATCCGCCCGTCAATACAATTATTCAGAAAACACAGCAAATTATTGTAAAGCTTCATTGGTAGTTTCTAAACCGGGTGAATTTGGTAATATTGGTTTGATACATCAGCAATAATAATGTTACAGAACTACAAATAATCCTTGATATATAAGCATCATTGTCTTGATATGCTTGATTAATAAGCGTCTAGAAGCATCTGTCCAATGCATTTTTTCTTTCAGTAAAATGCAATATCTAATGGAAAACAATGTTCCCAAAAATTGTTTTAGCACTTTGGTTTTCATAATATTTTTTATGTCTAGCAAACTTCTTACTTCATTATTTTCGCAATTATATTTTCAACAATTTATCTCGCAGATTTCTACAGATGAATTTCTAACAATCTTATTCACTCTTTTTGAAAACGTTCATTATAAAATAATCCTCGAGGTGATTTTGTAAGTGACCCAGATTTGGTGTTGAACTATTCATTTGTACATAGGCAGACTTTTTTTTCAAAATTATCAATCTCTCTAGGTTTTTTCTTAAATCTTTTCATCAAAACCATCATTAAAGTGTGCAATGCCGTTGCAGGAAGAATCAATAAAATCATTATTCGACAAAGTATCATTAAAATATCACATTAAAATCTGAAATAAATACAATAAATATTTGAAGAAAATGTGTATTTTTTATAAATGAATTTTAGCTGCGATTACCAAAACAGAATATTTTCCGATTTATGGCGCATCAAATTCTATATTCAGACTTATAGCGCATACAAAAATTAAAATTTGGATACTATTACTATTCAGAATGATACAAATTTTATACTAATCTTAATTTGAATCGCTCTCAAGGAAAAATTACGATAATTTTTTCACAGATTTATACTATTTAAAAGTATTTTCAAATAGTTAGTTTTAATTCTAAAAAAAAATTAACATTTGCTGAATACTTTTGCACACTTATAGGAGAAGCATGTTACATAAATTGCAGCAAATATGGCATTATAAATAATAAAAATATTTATTATTTGTTCAAACATTTGATTTCTGATATTATGTAATTTCATTTATAATATGGTGGAAAGCGTTTGGTTGTGTCAGTTACTAATGAGAGGGAGGAATAATTTTTTTTTCCATTGTCAAAAGTGCTATGCTATGAAAAAGTTTATCTATTAGTTTTTAAAATGCTTCTGAAGGAATTGCAGTCTTTCGAGTCAAAGAGACTGTTAAACTTTGTTACCGATATTATCTTTTTTTGACATAACATGAAGTAGATGTGCTAATTTCACAGCCCGTCTATCAAATTAGAAAATGATTTCTAATTCTATAGAAGACTAATTCGACTGTACTTAGATTTAATAATTAGACTGGCGTACTTAGAAATCATATTCTAATTCAATAAAACAACTGGAACATAAATTATCACACATATAAACAAAAACCTTCTGTTCATCTCTTACTTTGGGATCAAGAGTATAGTCGTATTGAAACCAAAGTATATCTTCTCTGAACTATTAAGATAAAGCAACTAAGAATTGTCCATAAAATGTAAATTACCGCCTTCAACATAATAATCCGAATTTTAGATTCAAAGAATATAGTTTAAAACATATTATTCTTCTTCAGTTTCCAAAATTTAAATGCAAAACTGTTCCATGTTCCTTTTCTATAATAAAATTTCATATTTTTCTGAAATAGAAAACGCTGAAATGCACAGAATTTAGAATGCACCAAAAATTTAAATTGGAGCATTTGATACTGGAAATTTGAATTGAAAAGTTCCTACAATGGATTTTTAGTAGTAGAGCAATGATATATTTCCATCTCTCAAACAAGTATTAAAAATATAATAGAATTTACATTATTGATTTTTTGATTCTAGAAATTTTAAATACGTTAGCTAGTAAATAATACCAATGAAAAGGGTGAACTATATGATTTTGAACAAGAAATCTTGTTCAAATCATTTCAAAACTTTTGAGGCAATTGATTGTTACAGCAGAGTAAAACATGTTCATGAAATTAAGGTAATATTACAAATTGCGTATTCCATTGTAAGAAGTGTTACCACGAAATGGCTAATTAAACCGTGCAGTCGCGATTAGATTTACTACTAAGTTTAGAATACTAAGTTTGAAAGTGCTTATTACAGAACCGCATGGTGTCGGACGAAAGAATTCACAATGAATTCCATTGAACATCTGAATCAACCGTCAAAAAAGTGATAATTTTACTATGAATTTTAGGCTTTTATGACTCATTAGCATGTTTTAAATCACATAAAGTGGAGAAAAATGCATGGCATCACTTACAAAGGTGAAAAGCTTAGCAACAATAGAATCTAGAACAACAGCTTAAAGGCCTATTCTAGCTTCAATATCTAGCAATCCAATGGTAGATTCTGGATGCTGAAAATGCATGAATTGATGCATTTAATTGATTGCATATCGTACTGAATATAAGGCTTCGAGAAATAATGGTTGGAGTTGCTAATCATGAAATGCGATTGTTTTCCAATTAATATAAAAAAACTATTAAGACGTCAAAATAAAAAGGCATTTTGAACAATTTTAAATTGCTACATTTGTGGAAAATGGTTGAATATTATCATTTTGGTTTCAGCATGCTTGTATTCCAATTCATGAAGAGTGAACTGCATTAAAATTGTTTGTTTGCTGATACAAGTAAATAAAGAATATGATAATCATGCTCATAGATCAAATCAAATCCTATAAAACACCATGTATAAAAGAGACCACCGATGAGCTTTGTCAAAAACATTGAAAATTTTTTGGAAAATTCCCTCAGAAACACTCCAAAAACTAGAGAATAAATTTCCTCAAAAGAAAGTAGCTCTCACTACAACAAATGATAACCCTAATCCGCATTAGTGATTACCAAATCTGAAATCTACAAATTATGCCGACACAGTCGGTATCCAACTAAAGATATGAAAACCTTTAAATTTTCCTGAAACATGTAAAATCCTTTATAACTTCTCAAACAGACATGAATAGGTTTGTTTGTGTGTGGAATTTAATGGCGCAAAAGCCATACTTGACCA
>JAPMOQ010054273.1:0-23684 GCA_026543055.1 Argiope trifasciata | reverse complement strand
TAATAATTAACTGCAATATATACGAACCCGAGATAACTCGGGATAATCAGGCAAGCGGTTAATGACGCTAAAAAGTAGATTATGATGCCGCGTTAATTTTTTGAAAACTTTTTTTTTTACTTTCTCGTACACGAAGTATCCAGGAAATATTGTGATCGTCAAACAATTCGAAATTTCACGAATCTTTATGTTTTAGACTTCCCTGGATTCCAAAAAGACATTTTGGGAAAATGTCAATCTGTGCCTGTCTCAGTCTTGATTAACAGTAACGCAAATAAATCTGACTCTCTCTTATAGAATTTATTGCATCCGCTTTAAAAGTTAATTTAAATTTAATTGCTTTTTCAGAGTAATATTTACAATCAGTTCAAAAAACTCTACAAGTACTTACAATCGGGAATAGAACTATTATATTTATACATCAGATGCTCATCAATAAATAATTTAATTTCGAGATATATGATCAAAGAAAAACGGTTTATGCCTCATTTTAAAATTTAAAACCAAAAATTAGCATTTCAGTCATGCCAGTTTTATTTCTATATATATACATTTCTCTATTCTTTTTTCAAAAAATAGAATATTATTTTTAAATATGTTCTGCAGCAATTACATTGTTTTAGTTATTGAATTTGCACACACGTACGCTTCATTTATAAGGGCGAGCAAAATTTTTGAAAATAACATGCAATCAGTTTATCAGTTTAAAAACATTATCAAACTAAAGTACTTCTGTTTAGAAGCCTCATTTTTTTTTTCATGTTCATAAATAATTTCATTTCCTAATCGACTTTAAATGTGCGTATTATTAAATATACTATTTTTTGAAATATGAATTAATAAAACTTATTGTAAAGCTTTTTTCTCTTCTTTTTTTTTTTGTGATTTAAATATTGTTTCATGCATTTGCATGCAAAATATTGTTTATTGTTTCATGCAAAATTTAATTTGGAATTAAAGGCTAAAAGTTCACAAAAATGAAAAGTAAATGAAATAGAACCTATTAATTGATTCGGTTGTGTTCCTTTTTGCTTGGCTTATTTTGTTTGCATATGTATATATTGAATTGAATTTGTGTATATAAACATTAAAATAAGACCCACAAAATTTTTCTGATATTGAGAAGCCGAGTACAACAGCTTAACCTACTTAAAAAAAAATTGTTTGTGAATTAATGGTTGTTTGCTCATTTAGTTGGAATATTCTACAAACAAGGAAGTGGGAAAAAATTATTCTTTTTACTTATAATGTAATTTTATAAATAAATATGGGCAATTAAGTTTTATTCATTACATTTACTTATAACTTAATACTAATTTCTTTGCATTTAATTGGAAACTCGTCCAGCAGTCCTCTTAGAACTCCTTAAGAGTATTATCTAAAAGTAAGGCTTTATTAAGGGGAATAAAAAGAAAATTCGCAAAAAATAAGCGAATCATTCACAGATCTTAAAGATTATGATAATTTCATTTAATAATTAATTTTACATTATAAAGATTTTAAAAAAATCACCAAAAAATATCTCAAATATACATTTGGAATATTTTACTGACTTATATTTTCAATACAACCGAATAGAGCAGATATAAATACAATCTTAATTGAAAAACAATTATATCAAATACAATTAAAGAATCGATGGAAAATTAACTTTTTAACCGCGTTTAAATACTTAACTTCGAGTTATCCGAACAATCCAATCCCTCCCCACTTTCTAAAGAAAGAACATTTAGTTTCATTTATACTTAAGAGATGGCGGTATTTGTTTGAGTCGCAAGGTGACGAATTGCAACCGAGAAAGAAAATCATCTCCCAAGTGCTGGTGCTTGTGTGCTTTAATCTGATACGCATTGTTTGTTTATATTTGATCTTGTGCAATTTATTAAGTTTGTCTTTGCAGAAATCGTAATTCAGAAATAAAAGCATAAGTTCGATCGCTTTATTGTATTTTGTTTATACTTTTCTGTAGTTAGCGGTTATGGCAAATGCTGAGTATGATGAAAATACGAAGTACCGGGTACTGATCCTAGGAGGTATGTCAAAACTTTATTTATAGAAATCGAAGAAATGTTGTATATATATTTACTTGTTTTGCAGTTGCTTATTATTTATAAAATATTGCAGTAATTCACATTTCAAGATGTTCGTTATAACGGGATGCACGTTTCCTGTATTTACGGTATTCTTGCGTAATAGCGGTTTCAGCCCGCCCCTTGATGTAAGGTGGTTGTATGCATGGGAACCAACGTTTTTTCATAGCATTTCAGACTGCATCTCTGTATAAAAAAAGTTATTTTCCGAAATCATTCAAATTTCAGAAATGTTTTTTGTTTTGCTAAAAAGATTGTATTATGCATTTCACACATAAAAATTGAAGGAACATTTTGCTTATTATTTATTATTTTAGTTTTTCATTTTTTTTTTAAATTAATGAATTTAATCGGAATTGAATATTGTTTCATGTATTTCAAATTGTTACATAGGATTTTTTTAGACCTACGATTTTAAGAATATTTAATTTGATGAAATGCATAAAAAAAGAAGAAATATAGGGAATGTTAAACATATTTTGCAAATTTATAGCAGTTTAATTGAATAAAAATCAATAATTATTTCTTAAATTTTTTATTGTTTTAAATTTTTTTTAAATTGGGGTGGAATATTTTTTCTTAATATTTATCTTTCGTATTTGTTTTATTATGTAAATTAATTTAGGTAAATTAATGCTTGGTTTCACAATAGTTTTTGATGTTATAATTTCAAATTTGGCTACTAATTATCTCTCATAAAATTATTCTCTAAGAATTTCCTACTATTTATCATAAATAATTAAATTAATTAAATAGCAATTATTTTAAGCTTTGTTTTCCCTCATTAAATAGATTTTTTCTACTAATTTTGCAATGATTTTTTTTTCAATTAAAAACTATTTGAGTAATATATATGCAGTAATATTTTCAGATTAAATTTTCTTGCAGGTAAGAAATATTTAGTAAGCAGAAATTTTTGTATTTTATTTTATGCTATATTCTAATTGTATGAGTTCATCATGCATGCTTATTTTTTTTTTCTGTTGCATGATTAAATTAATAAACATTATCATTTAACATACAATGAGTTTTATTATTCATGGTATCAATTCTTGGGTTTGAATTTAAGTTAAATGCAATAGGAAATGGATATAGGTTTTTTTTTCTCTCTGATAACAGTGTGCAAGTAGAATAAATCTTCTTTCTTCTGAAGAATATTTATTGCAATTGTTGTGAAATTATGATTTATTATATTTGATTTCCTTAAAATGAATTTAAATAAATTATGAAAAGAATAAAGTCAGTGATAAAGGGCATTTTTTTTAGCAATAGTCTTGAGTCATTACCAAATTTTTCATTGATGTTTTTCTTGGGTTAATTTTTATATCTGTAATAATATCTTTCTGTGATTATCAAAGTGTTTATGGAATTTTTTTTCTAAGAATAAAAAATCTTATCTAATTTTTTTCATCTGAATTCTCATATGAGCTGTTTGGTTTGCATAGAAAATCATTACTTATCATCATTAAAGATGATGAATAAGTAATATTCTTAAATTTTGAGTTTCTTAAATACAAAAAGCATCGTGGCTCTCTTAATTTTCTGCTCAAAAATATTTATATTATAATAAATTTCTGCCTTTCCATTCTTTATTATGTATACATGTATCAATTATATTTAAATTTTTAAATGCTTTCTTCTAGTATCTAGGCATCAGAAACACACATTAATTAAGATTCAGTTTTAAATAATAATTTTTCTTAACTATCTAAATCAGGCTTATAAAATTTTAATAATTTATTTAATATCTAGTTAAAAATATTTGCATAATATATGAAGCAATTAGTTTACTTTCATAATATTTATGGTTTAACATTGCAAAATTTTTCTAATATTATCTGAAAATTTTTTATGTATCCATTATTTTGGCATATTATTTTGATATATCTTTTTACATGAAATTTATAATTTGTTCTTGAGAGGCTAAATTTTTTGGACTATATATTTGATTTGCATTTGTAGTGAATTTTATGACATGAATGAATTGTATATTGGCATTTTGGAACTGTGATAACTTCCTACTTTATTCTTTACATAAATATAATCACCAATTTATACTACTTTGCCATATGGTTTTGAAATTCAATATCTTGCAATTTACTTTCAACCACCTTTTCTTGGACAGATTTTGCTGCTGCATGTATGCAGGAGCAAAATATATTCATTTCTGCTACATAATTTGATTCTTTTACATGATTTAATTTCTGTTACAGGATTGAATGCACAAATCCTGAGATTTAAAAGTTAGATTTCAAAAGTGTTACTGCAGTTAAAATTTCTTTTGAATATTAAAATTTAAAAATAAATTCTAAATTTTTGTAATTTTTCCTTTATTCATATTCATATAAATGAGAGTGCATTTAAGAAGTATAATCGAGAAAAATTTATTCCCAAGAAAGTTCAGTGTTTGATAAATTTTTTTGTTGGTGACTTTTTTGTTAAAACTTACTTGCATAATGACTAAAATTAAAATTTTCACTGACATTGTGTATACATAAATCATTACTGTGTTTTGATTTTAAAACAGTGATATTTATTCTGAAAATTTTGTAATATTTATTTCTTATATTTAAATATGAAGGGTTTTTTGCAGTAGGAATTTTATTATTTATAAATATCTTGGATAAAGTCATTTATT
The DNA here is from genome assembly GCA_026543055.1 of Argiope trifasciata. Classification (NCBI taxonomy): domain Eukaryota; kingdom Metazoa; phylum Arthropoda; class Arachnida; order Araneae; family Araneidae; genus Argiope; species Argiope trifasciata. Next base: position 18,956 of record JAPMOQ010054273.1, on the reverse strand, counting down.
TTTGATTAACGAAAAATAATGTACTATTTATTTTATTCATAATTCTCAAAAGATGAATTTCTCAGTTAGATAATTTACCTGAAAATTTCAAATAAATAAAAATTGAACCCTTTAATTTAAAATAGCACTCGATTCATGAATTATTAAATATTGGAATTTATTACCGATTTTTTAGTTTTCATTTGCATATGGATATATATGTGTGTGTTGGATATTGTTTATAATTTTGTATATTTCTATATACTTTTTACTTTAGAATTGTTAATTCTTTATAGAGGGTTTCCTGCCCTTCCCCTGGAAAAATAATAGCATAATTTTAAAGTTAATACATAAGCCATTACACGAAGGAAATCCATTTCTTTGAATACGTGTGTATTCGTGTTCTGATATGCAATATTTCTGGATATTTTTCCCATATTTTCTACTTTTTTGTATTTTATTTTTTTGTACTGATTTTCATATTTTCATATTAAATATAACTTCCAGAAAATGAACTGTTGAGGAACTCTAGAAATCACTGCTTTATCTATCCTTTTCTTTTTATTGTGATTACAAATAGCTCAATTTTTTCCCCCCTCAATTGGTTGGCCAGTACTTTAAAAATAAAAACAAAGAGCTGGTGGAACAAGGCTATGAAAAAGTATTTGGAGTTTAAATATCATTAGAATGAAACTGCAATGTCAGATCAAATTTGGATTTGAGTGATTAGAAAATAATTACTTTTAAAAATGTTAAAAAATTATATATATTTTGGACAATAGAGTGATCTTAAAAAAATACAGCCATTAAGAAAACTCATTAATATATGACTAGATGAACTTTGAATTAAATCTTTAGGATTAAAGTCGATTATTCTTTTTTAACATTATTTTTAGCAAATCCATCCAAGCTATAACCATTAGAAAAAAATCACTCTTCACCAGTTGAAATTTTAAGAAAAAAGAAGGGTGAAACAAAGTAGTTACAGCTTTTAACAACTCTAAAGGTAAATTTTTGGAATTGAAAATAGAATTTATACTAAAGGATTTTGTGCATTAGTTTCAAATATTTGAATTTGTAGCTATGAAATCTTTAAAATCATTGATTCTTAAAATCTAATAGCTGTAATTTAACTTTTTTAGTTTGATTTTTAAATATCACTCAGTAAGCTGCTTATTTTTATTCTTTCCTTTTTCTTTCTTTCTTTTTCTTTTCTTTTCCTTTTTTTCTTTTTTTTTTTTTTTAGTTTTATGTTTCAAACTAAGAAAACTTTTTCTGAGTTGATAAAAGTTCTTCTTAATATATTTCCAGCAATCTGTCTCTGCCTTGAATGCTTCATCAACAAAATGAATACTATATGTTCATTCGATTATTACAAAGTGCATTATTACTTAATTTACCATTTATGAATTTTTCATTTTGTTGTGATTGCTTAGCCCTCAAAATGTCTCTACACTTCACCTTCTTTTTGACAATTAAACTCATAATATTTAGACCAGTTTTTTAATTGCGTGACTTTTACATTTCACAGAATAATAAACATTAGACTGTTAAAAGGGCAGAAATTAATCAATAAGAAATATGGAATAAATCAGCAGCCATTGAACTCAAACATTAAATTATTTTAAAATTTTAAGTATATCTAGAAAATAATTATTTTTAAGAATAATGATAAATAATATTTATCTTGTGTATAGCTAGATCTAAAATTCAGAATTTTAAATTTTTCAGAATTTTTGTTTCTTAATAACTTCTGTAACTAACATAGATTAGCATTTATTTATTTTTAAGACCAAAGAAAAACATACCTCTGCTTTGAACTTCAGTTCCAATATCTGAAAATGAACCATTTCCTTTGTCTCTTTTTCTTACAACTTTTTTTTTATTGAAATAAAAAAAAGTCTATAAAATGCTTCTAATAACATTTTTTTTTTTAATTTCCGTCTTAAAATATAGTTATATTCATTAAAAAGATTTTATTTGCCATTTTTTGTTTCATTTTTCTCATTTTCATGAGACAACTTAAAAAGCTGTATTATTTATTCCTTCCTTATAATTGTAATAGTTGACAATGATGTCTGATTCTTCCTTTCTAAATACTATCAGTTTCTCAATTATATGCAAATAAAGTAACAAAAATTGACAACGTTGCACAGCATGATTAATAATTAATAGCCATTCAATGTATTAAATAAATGGATAAACAACCCCTTTATATAAATTAAAGTCATTATTAAAACAATCACTTTATGCAAAATAAATTGACTGCTTAAACTAGAAATGTTATATGTTAATTAAAAAAATGTTTGAAATTCAATAAAGAAATGGAAAATAATATAATAAAGTAATATAAAATTTGGCAACTTTAATTTGTGTTTTTAAAATTCTTTATTATGTAACTCTGATTTTTTTTAATGTTTAAAAATTATGTATGTTAGATTTTATTTGACATATTTTAATCTGATAAAATTTTTTGTAAAAAGAATAAAAGTGGAGATTAAGATTTATTAGTAATAGTTTATCAATTTTTTTTTGTTGTTGTTGTTTTTAATATGAACCAACCGCTCTGTTTCATGTGCAGTATGTTCCTGATATTTAATTTCAAATGTCTTTGTTTTTGAAATTGCTGTTTTTAATTTTTTTTTTTTTTAACTTTTGAAAACTATTCATCTTATCAGTTTGTTTGATATTTTGTAATGTAAAACACTATAACGTTTAGTTTAACACTTGAAGTACTTAATAATGCTAAATAAATAAAATATCGCATTCAAAAACCGTGTAAAAAAATTTGCAAAAAAAAAAAAAAACCCTTCAAGAATTTCCCCCCCTCTCAAAAAGGTGCGACCTGAAATCATCTCTAAAACGAATGCAGCCATTTTTTTTTTCCTCCAGTTATTTTACCAAAAGTAATAAAATTGTGAATCTCAAAGTTATTTTGCGCTGTTGAAATAACACCAGTGAATAATTTGAACTACGTTACAGTCAGACTGCTCTGTAATTTAAATACTCCATTAATTCATTCAACCATACAATCATATTATATTTGAAAAAATAGAAATGGCGGATGCAGAAGCGCGAAATACCTTTCTTTTCTTTTAAATCACCATTTTTTTTTTCTTCTAAATATTTTGTTCGCATTAGACTGTCTCATGATTCATTCAAACGAGTTTCTAGGTGTTGTGTCTGCTGTGAATGTCATGCATTAAACTTATGGGTAATCTCGGTCATGGTGCAGACGACATACCTCAGCTTTTGCTAGCGAGAAGCCTTTTACGCGCCAGACAGTGACAGTTATGTGATTATTTTTCGTTGTCATCTTTTGCAGTTTAAAAACAAAAATTCGAACCGTTTTTCATGTCGTCTGTTGCCATTAAGAGGCCCACAATGATTAAATGTTTTCTGTTGATTTTTTTAACATTTCAAAATGTGTGTACTAACTTTATTTATTGAAACATAATTATCGTTCGAATTATTTTTCATGTCGTCTGTCGCCATTAAGAAGCCCACAATGATTAAATGTTTTCAATTGATTATTTTAACATTTCAAAATTCGTGTACTAACTTTATTTATTGAAACATTATTATCGTTCGAATTCTTTTTCATGTCGTCTGTTGCCATTTAGAAGCCCACAATGATTAAATGTTTTTTATCTATTGAATTTTTTAAAATTTCAAAATGTGTTTTCTAACTTTGAAACCTAACTATCGATAATAGATTGTTTTGCATTTTATGCTAATTTTGCACCGAATTTTATACATTTTTTAGAATAAATTATTTTATTTATTGTGCATGCTTCAATTTCACGGATTAACTGAATAGAATTTAAGTAAAAATGTGGAACTTTTTATGTTAATGCAGAGGCATGGTTTATTTAAAAGTCAATGAATATAAATTTCATTTGAAGAAAATAGGTAGAATTTATTATTGTTAGAATGAAATAGAAACTTTTTCCCTCGAATTATAAATTCTAAAAAATTCTGGCTTGTTGTTTCCCTTACTTGTATTCGCAGAATGTATCATAGCTGAGGATAATTCGCATTTGATTGAAGAACTTGCTAAGCTTTTTGAAATAATTTTAAATTTTATCTGCTCTATGTAGCTATGGAAACTTTTCTATTTGACCAAATGGTATGAAATTTCAAACTGCAGATATTTCAGACGCCGAGTTCTTTATTTGTTAAATAATAATAATAATACAAAACTTTTGATTATTTATTCGCCTTTTTAATTCACCGCATTAGCTTAAAAATGCTCCCATCATCTGAGAAATAAAGGGACCGAAATTTCACAAAATTTTCAAAAGGAAATGAAGGAAAAAAAATCCGCCTTTTCTTTACCCTTTCTTTTTCTTTTTAGGGTTATTAATAATGTTAAAAAGTCGATTTTTAACGAAAGTATTGGATATTTTTTGAATTCAATTTTCTTAATTTCTGAAAAGTTTTATTTGTAAAACCACTTGAACTTTGTCCGTAAAAGTTGAATTAATTTTTATATTTCCACAAGGTTTAAATGTTATTTTATATCTTTAAATTCTGTATTTCAAAGACAAACCTCGTGAATTAAAATTTTATGCATATTTATTATTCAAATTTAGTGCGAAAATTTCACAATGTATTCTATAGTCTTAATTGCAGGATGGGCAATCCGTTCATTTATGCAGATTTTCATTTTTTTTAAATGCATCATAGATCGGGGGGATGACAATTTTATAATATTTACTGATTTGAAAATTTTATATTTATCGGTTTAAAAATTGTTATTTATTAGAGGTATCTATTGAAAATTCATATTTTTTTATCTCCAATATTAAGACCTCTGGGCACCCAGAGGGCAGAAGTCCGACTTATAGCTCACACACAAGACACAACCCTTTTTAGGGGGTGGTCGAATTCAGTCATACACTCATTCATCCACAACAAATCGGAATTTAAATCCAAATCAGAGACCGACTCATCCATGATTCATTACCCCCAGAGGTTTCGTTTTTTGTTATGGAAACTTGGAGTACTTTGCAGTCACGACCTATTTAACGTGCCCCAACTGCCATTAGCCAACACGGCGGTCTTTGGCCAAGACGAGGACAGAACCCGCGACCTTTCGGTTACGAGACTGACGCTCTACCAACCAGGCTACCGCGGCCTTGATTCATTTCATTGCCCATATTATTTAAAACACGCTGAAATTTTTACTTAAATATATTTATTAGTTTTTGAGATATCGTGTTAACGGCGGAGAATTTTTGTGAAAATTAAAGTTGTGAGAAAATTGAATATAAAGACACATTTTAGCTGAAAACTATGTGACTCTGGATGATAGGTCAGACATTCCTTTTCTTAAAAAAATAAACTGTTTTGGAAAGAGGAAAGTATGAACTACAGAAAATAACAAAATCGCCATTGTATCCTATAACCAGTGTTTTCAATGTAGTCGGATACCTTAACTTCCTAATTAAATGACGAATTTAATAGCTTCCTTATTGGAATATTTACTATTATTTTAATTCCTTTAATAATAGTACGTTTCAAGTGACTTTTTTCATTTTAAATTATTTAATACTTTTCACTTAATTGCAGATTAAAAATTCAATAATTCGATACGCGTCTCAGACACGTCATTGTATGTGAGGTGGTTAAGTATAAATCGTATTAAATGTTTTATAAGAATTCTTCATTGACTATTTCGTAGATTGCCTGCAATCATTTATATGTAATTATTTTTACTTTACTGCGATTTAAGAAAAAAAAAACAATGAATCGAGAGATTGGTCTTGAATTTCAATTAGTACAATTGCTTTTCTTTTTTCAGAAATCGAATTGATATTTCATTATAATTTTTATTTCAATTTCACCCGAACTTATTGCCATATTTTTTCGCAATTTCCGTATCCGTCAACAGACTTTTACAGAACGTCTGAGTTCATCGACTTTCAAAAATTATTTATGACTGTGTTTATTTCCAAGAAGCTCGTGAAATTTCTTTGACTCTACTTCGTTGGTATGTTTTTAAGGAGCGATTTTTTTTTTTTTTTTTTTTTTTCCCCGAGCTAGAAATTGAGTTTAACTCCAGAACTTTAGAACGGATCGGACTTTTCAGGAACTTATGGTTCCGAAATTCTTAAGAGACCCCTGAAATCATTACAGTTTAAAATAGTCTAATCAAGAATGTTTAATTTTTATTAATAATAATTGTTTAATATTTAGCACTGGAATGATTTAATTTTTGGCGATAAATTATTCGTTTTAAATCTGAAGCGGCCCCCTCCTTATTTTTTTTTTTTTATTTTTTCGTCTTAAATGTTTTTGATTGCAGTTAAGAATTTGTGGCAAATTCTATCGCAGAAGTCTCCGCGAAATATTCTCGCTTATTCCGTAATACAGATATCATTATCCTTTCCCCCTTGAAAATTTTGACTTTGGAGTAGACCTTTACTTTCAAAATTTTATTATTATCCCCCCTCCCTATAAAAATTTTGACCTTGCATTAGTCCTTTATTTTCAAAGATTTTTTATTATTCCCCCCTATAAAAATTTTGACCTTGGATTAGTCCTTTATTTTCAAAGATTTTTTATTATTATCCCCTCTATAAAAATTTGAACCTTTCATTGGGTTGTTACTATCAAAATTTCTTATTATTATCCTCCCCTATAAAGATTTTGACCTAGGATTAGTCCTTTATTTTCAAAGATTTTTTATTATCCCCCCCTATAAAAATTTGAACCTTGGATTAGGTTCTCGCTTTCAAAGATTTTTGATTATTATACCCCCTCCCTATAAAGATTTTGACCTTGATTAGGCTCTTACTTTCAAAATTTTTTTCCACTTCCCCCAATTTTAAAAATTTTGACCTTAGATTAGGTTTTAACTTTCAAAGTTTTTTATTACTCCCCCTCCCCCCATAAAAATTTCGGCCTTGGATTAGCTTTGACTTTCAAAGATATTATTATCCTCTCCTCCTCCCCCCCCCCCCCATAATAATTTTGACCTTGGACAAATTTTTTTTTTTCTTCCGAAACCTTCTTTTGTAAGTTTACCAAGTATTACCAAGAAAACCAAAAATACATTTTTGTTTCACGCCCCCCCCCCTCCTTTTCGATCACTTGAGGACAAAGTTTAATGCGAAACTGCAAGTTTAATAATAGGATCAGATACCAAATTTTATTTATCAGAATCGCTTTTTTTTTTTTTAATTGTATGCGAATAAACAGATCGACAGACGATCGGCCAGCGGTCTGATTTGCTCCAGTATTGGATATAGATTTATATTTTATGTGCAAAAGTTATATGCCGAATTTTATTTAGTTCCCTATGTTTTGTTAAGGCCATATACTAAATTTTATTATTTTGGTTCAAAGCTTTTTTAAATTTTCGCGTTCACAGACAGACATAAATCCAAAAATGTGTTTATTGGACTAATATAAATATAAAACGTCGAAATTCGTGAAAATATCGAGTTTAATTGTTTGAAATTTTTTAAATTCTCTTTTGGCTTTTTTTTAAAGGGAAATTGAAATTGTGGTGAACAATAACAATCAGGTGACTTCTCCCTCTCTCTCCCTTTATATATATAATTTTTGTAAAACTTTCATTATCCAATATTTCTAGCTGGCAAACGAAGTTTTGGAGCTCGACCGATTTTCAAATAAAATAAATAAATACACACATCGGGTTTTTTTCTCATAAATATTGACGTGTGCGTCATTTGATAGTCCCGTGATTGTTTCAAACCGGTTTAAACTAGTTAATGACTTAAATGAATTAAGGCAATTCATAAGAATTCTGAGAATGTATAATTTGGAAATCAAGTTATAACTTTAGTTGGAGATAAATCGCCAAATGTATGCATTATTTTCTAATAACTTTATTTTAATTAGTTGAAATTATCTCTAAATCAACAATATGTATCAATTACACAAACAATATTTTAACTTTTTTGGTTTATTTTTAGAAAAACGTTGAGCGAGTTAGGCAATAAGACTAAGATTTCTAAGGGAAATACTACAACAACAGACGATTAATAATTCAAAAGCTATACAATGAAAGCCAACTCCAAAATAAAACTGCATTAGTAAGTGATAGATATTTCAAAAGCTATACGGTGAAAGTCGACTCCAAAATAAAACTACATTAGCAGACGATCGATATTTCAAAAGCTATACCGTGAAAGTCGACTTCAAAATAAAGCTACATTAGCAGGCGATCGATATTTCAAAAGCTATACAGTGAAAGCCGACTCCAAAATAAACCTACATTAGCAGACGATCGATATTTCAAAAGCTATACCGTGAAAGTCGACTTCAAAATAAAGCTACATTAGCAGACGATCGATATTTCAAAAGCTATACAGTGAAAGCCGACTCCAAAATAAAGCTACATTAGCAGACGATAGATATTTCAAAAGCTATACCGTGAAAGTCGACTCCAAAATAAAACTACATTAGCAGATGATAGATATTTCAAAAGCTGTACTGTGAAAGCAGACTCCCAAATAAAAAGATTGATTAATCACCAATTTGTTGTCTTCATATTTTGAGGCTTCAAAAAGCTGAAATGAAAACAATATCATGTTTTCACATGATAATAACTTTAAAAAAAATAGGATTTCAGCGTTCCCAGCACATGCGTATTACACTTTCATTTAATCCAGCTCTGTTAGAACCAGAAGTGTTCGGAATAAATCCAGAAACCATATTTTAAGCGCTTTTTTGGTGTTCGGAAATTTCTTTAGAAAATAAGCTGCATATTCTGCTGTGAAATCCAAGGGCAGCGTTTTTATGAGGCTTCTGCCCTCGAAGTTGTTTACCACTGAATAAATATTTATGAAATGCGTAAAATGATTAAATCGATCATAAGCATTTCTTCATTTGTGATCGTAGGGTTTGATAAGGTGTTTTTTTTTTTCCTCGTTTCTATTAATTAAAGTATTTACAAGTTTCTTATTGCTTTGTTTATTTGGCATCGACCTGGATTTTGACTAGGTAGCTGATTTACATTTACCATTGTTTTTTGTGAAATTATGAATTTTTTTTAAAAATTAAATATTTTTAATGCTAAATATTTTTTAATTAGTACTTTATTGTTTTAAGGCTCCACAATTTGCAAAAAAAGATTAAAATTTCGTACTATTTATCAGTTGAACTTCAGTATTGTAAGAATGGTTAGAAATGCAGTTTATTTTTTAAGTTCAAGATTTCTTAAGCTATATAGTTTAAATATATTTCTTAAGCTATCAGCTACATTTTAACTAATCATTTGATAAATTCTTAAACTGGATGATATTTGCTTTTTACGTTCTCTTTGCCAAACAAAACATGCCTCTTTTTTTAATAAAAAAATTTAAAACAAATTTTTTCCACTTTATTGGTACATTTTTGTTTCATAAATGATGCCTCAATCTTTTTAATGCCAATATTAAGTATTTTCGAATGTTTTCATTTCAAACGCTTACATAGAGTAAGTGTCACCTGCTTGCTATACTGTTCACAGGACAAACTGACAAACATATATAGCCACCAAGAGTGGTCTCCGCGGAACTATCTCGGTAATTCATCTCTACCACTGTCGCGGTGGCCAGGTGGTAAGGTCTTGGCTTTGGAACTGTAGTATTTTAGGTTCGAGACTCGATTCCACCGAAGAACCGGCGTGTGAGGGGGTCTTTTGCACGTTAAATCTGTCAGGCCAAACGTCCTCTCGCTGTTTTGCAGAAGAGGGTGCCAGTTCAGGTGTCGTTCCCGTCAACTGACAATGGTTCAAATTTAAGAGGTCCATCCCAAAATAGCCCTAGTGTTGCTTTACAACAGGATGCTAATATAACTAAACTAAACCGCGTCCTGACTCCTTAATAATCATCTTGGCCTCCACCATCACTAAGCTATTCTTCTACTCTTAACTTCATGGACGGAGCAGCCCCATGGTGGTTAGAGACCTGACACCATCTTTCTTTCTTTCGCAACAGAATATCCCCGAAGTTGGCATCTCTAGGATTCCTGGATATACGTGGGATATTTATTTAAGGGATAAAAACTAATGCACATGCACGGATGACGGAAATATTAACTATATACAGTATTATGATGATGAAGGGGAGGGGGGGGGGGTTCGGTGGAGAGTCTAAGTAGATGAGGTCTGTTGAAGTTGGTGTATTCTGGAGAAGAGCTTAGCTGAGATGCAAGACAAAAATTTAAACAGGGCGTAGGTCTGGAAAGATCAATTCCCCTTTCTCTTGTAGAAATCGTACATGATTTCAGGGTGTGTAGCAGCATGAAAAGTTATTAAAAAGTGCTTAAATTTGGAAACCAAATTTAAAGCACCTTAAAAATGCTTAATTTAGGAAGGAAGATCCTTAAAAGTGCTTAATTTAGGAAGAAAGGTCCTAAAAAGTGCTTAATTTTAGAAGAAAGGTCCTTAAAAGTGCTTAATTTTGGAAGAGAGGTACTTAAAAGTGCTTAATTTTGGAAGAGAGGTCCTTAAAAGTGCTGAATTTTAGAACAAAGGTCCTGAAAAGTGCTCAATTTTGGAAGAAAGGTACTTTAAAGTGGTTAATTTGGGAAGAAATATCCTTTAAAGTGCTTGGTGGGGGGGGGGGCAGCTCAGATGTCGGCTTCGTCGTCTGACCGCGGTTCAAAATTGCTAGGTCCGTCCCATAAATAGTCTTATTTTTGCTTCAAAACGGGGCATTAATATAATTAAACTATAAAAATTTACTTAAATTTTTGTTAAGGATAGTTTTTTTTATTTCATTTTTATTGCCCTATTCTGTTTTTGTCCAAACCAAAAAGACATCATTTGTTTTACAGTAGAAGACATTGAGCAAGTATTATAAACATGCAATTATAAATATTAACATTTAAAAAATGCGCATTTAAAATTAATTATTAAAAATATAATAAAAATTATGCGTTATAATAAAGCAGAAAATAGCCTAGGATAAGAGAAACGCATGTTTACATATGCGCACATGAACAAAGGTGCTTAATTTTTTTGGCTAATGTACTTAAGAAGTGCTTAAAAGTACTTAATTTTTGCAGCGCTTTCTCACTACGGAGCCTGGATTCCTAATTTTGACCTTATACATCTTGTGTTCCATAACGCTGGACCACAAATCCTGAGCTGCATACAAAACTCCTATGAAAAATTAATTAAATGAGTATCGAGATCATGACAGACCAAAATTTCACCCAAAATTCAGACTAATCCGACCTTTTGCACGATATTGATTTAATTTTTTTTATTGTTTATCTGTGAAGGACTTGAATAATCTATATCTATACTAATATTATATATGTGAAAGTTTGTATGAATGGATCGATATTTATTAGTCGATCACACCAGAACGGTTGAACGGAATTGGATGAAATTTAGCAGAAAAATAGATTATAGGCAGGAATAGGCTATTTTTTATTCCGGTTCATTGAGTGGTTCATTTTTTATTCATTAAAAACTGACTTTCGCGCCAGTAAGTCCTTATTTTGGGAATTCCGGCCAAATCCTGCCAAATATGAGTAAGGCTCCGGTTTTTCCCCCCAATAATCAGTTTAGGTTTAAAAGAATTTCGACCGATTACTTCAAATGATTTTATTAATTTTCTTAGTGTTGGATGTTTTAAAATCAAATGTCAATGAATCGATCTTTCGTATTCATTCTGAAGTACTTTTTTTTTTTTTACATTAAAAGAAAACAAAATAAAGGAAATAAAAAATTTCTGCATTGCGTTCCTCAATAACGTCAGAACGGCTGTACAGAATCGGATGAAATTTAGCACACAAATAGATTATAGTCAGGAATAGAATATAGGCTACTTTTTATTCATTGAGTGGCTCATTTTTATTCATTAAAAACTAACTTTATCGCCAAATTACTGAGGCTAATTACCACCAAAGATGAGTAAGACTCCAGTTGTTTTTCTCCCAACAGAGTTGAGGTTAGGAGTAGCAGAATTTCAACCGATTATTTCAAACGATTTTGTTAATTTTTTTATTGTTTGATGTATTTAAAATCAGATGTTGCTAATGAATCGATCTTTCGTATTCATTCTGAAGTACTTTTTAATTAAAATAAAGCGGAATAAAGGAAACAAAAGAATTTCTAATCTGCATTGCGTTACCCCAACAGCCGTAGAAAAGTCGGACATGTGCGTTGCGCCAACTGGCGTTGAAAGTTCGCCCGTGATTCTTGACTTTCATTTAAATTAAAAGTTTAAAAATTATATGTATAATACTGTTGTAGCTATTTCAATTTTCGATCAATAAATAAAATGGATTTGACCGGACTTGATTTGCTAAATAAATTGTTTTTACGTTACTATTAAATTGTATTTATGTTATATATTTTTCGTATATGCTTATACTTTCAAATGTATCGTTTTCAAGTTAGGTTTCATTTTTTTTTATTTGTCACTAGACGCCTTTGGCGACCAGCTGGTTCGCCAAGAGTAATGGGGTCTAAAATTTTCAATTAAATACTTATGTGCCTTGCTCTCTTTATAATTTCTCTGCCAGATATACTTAAACTTCGAAAGTCACGTAACACTGATTTACTAAATTAATGATATAGATGTTGCAAACGATCATAGAAACCTTTGTCTTGTATTTCTTTTTAGAAAACATAACATTTAATATTTATTTAATTTCATCCAATCACGTGGTGAATGTTACATTTTTTTTTCGATTAAATTTGCAGTTATAGTTAATTTATTTTTTAATTTGAACTTCTGTCAGTATGATTTCAACAGAGCTAATAAAAGCTATTTTTTCCCTTTGCTCGTTCATTATTTATTTTAGAAAATGTCACATATTATATTTCTCTTATTTTATCCAGTCACGTGCTAAAAGTTGCATTTCTTTATATTTAATTTGCAATGATAGTTGTTTTTTTTTTTAGTTTGAACTTCCGTCAATAGGATGGCAACACGCTGATAAAACCTAATTTTTCCCCCTTGACGTGCTCGTGCAGATTAAATTTTATTGTTTTGTCCGAAATATATTGTTGCAAAACATGGTTAAAATATTTCTTTAAAAATTCGTTAAAAATAGAAGTTTAAGTTATGCATTAAAACAAAGATACCGTTAGAAAGCTAATTTTTTAATCTTTAAATTGATGTAAAAATCATGTATATGCGATAATATTTTCGGAAGTTATAGCGGAAAATCGTCGAAATTTCGCTTAAATTTTAATTAATTCAAATTCTAATAAAAAATTCGAAAAAAGGGCTCCGAGGTGCACATTCCCGACCTCCAAGGTATACATGTACCAAATTTGGTAGCTGTAGGTCCAACGGTCTGGTCTGTAGAGCGCCAACACACACACACACACACATTGAGCTTTATTATAAGTATAGATTATCTGATAGTGTTTCGTACATATACATCAAAATTTCCACACTAACAGAGACACGGGTTATAGCTAGTATTAATAATAAAGGAGAAAGTGTTTTCCAGAAAGATAACTAATCCAGAGCCTGCATACAAATCTAGGATGAAAAATTTAATAAATGAGTATCGAGATCATGACAGACCAAATTTTCTCTCAAAATTCAGACTAATCCGACCTTTCGCACGATACTCATTTATATAATCTTTTATTGTCTAATCTTATCTGTGGAGTATTTGAATAATCTATGCCTATACTAATATTATATATGTGAAAGTTTGTATGATTGAATAGATGTTTATTAGTGGATCGCTCCAGAACAGCGGAACGGAATTGGATGAAATTAAGCTCTAAAGTATAGTCTGGAATACAACTTAGGACACTTTTTATTCCGGTTAAATGAGTGGTTAATTTTTTATTCATTAAAAACTAACTTTCGTGCCGAAAAGTCCATTTTTGTAAATCCCGCCAAATAAGATCAAGGCTCCGGTTTTTTCCGCAGCAATAATCAGGTTAGGCTTAGAAGAATTTCGACCGATTATTTCAAACGATTCTATTGTTTTACTGTTTGATGTATTTAAAATCAAATGTTGTTAATTAATCGATCTATCTTTCTTTGTTAATTAATCGATTCATTCTGAAGTACTTTTAAATTAAAAGAAAACAGAATAAAGGAAATAAAAAAAGTCTAATCTGCATTGCATTACTCCAACTGGCGTAGAAAAATCAAGCATTTGCGTCAATCTGACGCCAACTAGCGTTGAAAGTTCACGAGTGATTGTTGACCATTGCGTTTTCATTTAAATTAAAAGTTTAAAAAAATTATATGGAAATAAATGCATATCAAGACCATGACAGGCCTAATTTTCACCCCAAATTCAGAGAGCTTTCGCTCGCTATTGATTCCGATCCATACTGGAACTCTTGAGCGAACTCAAAGCAGGAAAGAAGCCCAACATCCGGTTTCAGCGGAACCTTGCAGAGACACTTCCTTTCCGAAATGCGCCCGCTCTTTTTTTCTCTTTCCTTCCGAGCTTGTGAGCGTATAAGGACTCGATCGGGTAACTCAATACCGTGGGTCTGCGTCTCTTTTCATTCATTGCACTTCGTAACACGTCACGTCCTACATTCGAGGGAGATTAATGTGGTGTCCAAAACCACTCTCGGGTTAGAGAGATAGAAAGTCGTAATAACAAAGATTTCAACGTGTTGTGAAATGTTTTATCTTTTTAATTATTCGGTGGCATCGTTTTTATTAAAGATGTTTGTAGCATCGTTTTTCTGTCATCCGATGACAGTTGTGCCAAATTTTCATATATCGTACAAAAATATTATGTATTATCAGATGACAGTTACGCAGAACCTTTATATATCGTACAAAAATATTATTAGATTAGCAGATGAAAGTTATGCAAAACTTTTAATATATCGTACAAAAATATTCTATATTATTAGATGACAGTTATGCAGAACCGTAATATATCTTAAAAAAATATTCTATATTTTCAGATGACAGTGATGCAAAACTTTAATGTATCGTACAAAAATATTCCATACTAGGCTATTACCCGCGACTCTATTCGCGTGGAAATTTAGATGTATATATACGAAAAACTATCAAATAATGACAAATAAAAAATTAAACCTAACCTAAAGACGATACATTTAAAAGTATAAGCATGTGTGAAAAATATATAACATAAAGACAATTCAATTACAAAAACGCACTTCTCTGACAGTCAATTTCCCGTACTAAAATAGTCTCTTTGGAGAGATCGGACCCCCCCCCCCCCCTCTCCTCCTCCTTTTCTACAGCTACACTTTGTCGAAATAATTGTTTGCCCTTAATCATTATACTCTGCTTTCCGCTTTCTCGTTTGCGGTTATGTGCCCTCAACCACAAGCATCTTGTTTTCCACTTGGCAACCCTAAAATCCGAGATCCAGACTACATAATTTATCCCACTTTTACGTCCCTTAGGTTCCTAATAATTAAAATGCTCTAACCAGCTGTTAATCTGTTCCTTCTTATTTAACCAACTTACGCTCCCCACCAAACTAATTTCTGCATACCTGTCGAACAAAGGACTGTTACGTCTCGCCACATACAACTGCTTAAGCCCAACTTTTAAAATTATCTTTCTACAAACGTGGCACAATTAAACATCATCCATCCTCA
Source organism: Argiope trifasciata (assembly GCA_026543055.1). Lineage (NCBI taxonomy): Eukaryota > Metazoa > Arthropoda > Arachnida > Araneae > Araneidae > Argiope > Argiope trifasciata. The sequence goes on along the minus strand of JAPMOQ010054273.1, from coordinate 3,433 downwards.
TATTTTTTTTTTTTTTTTGCCCTTTTCTGTGGTGCACCAGGCCCATTGCTTTCCAAATTTTAATTCCCAGATGTTGCTTTCATCTTAAGAATAACTCTTCAAAATACGTCCCGTCAACCGACCGGCACTTCCATCACTCCAACAAATTCTGACCCAATTCTATACTCTCTATCTATCTCTAGGGGGGTGCCACTTCAGGTGTCGTCCTCGTCATCTGACCGTGGTTCAAAATAACGAGGTCCATCCCAAAATAGCCCTCGTGTTGCTTTAAATGGGACGTTAATATAACTAAACTAAACTAAACTATTTCTCTATACTTCTATTCTTTCTATCTCTGCGTCAAGTGCCGCTTTGTTCTGACTTGCTGACGTCCGGGAGATTTGTTTGTTTGCACATCCAAAAAAAAAGTCCCTTATTAAATCTTTTAGTGTTGGTAAAGCTTTTATGCTGGCCACAATGAATAGGCAACCGTTATGACCGAAAATAATTTATTTATCATTGGATATGCGACAAGAACAAACACACAGACACAAAACTCAAGAGTCTAACTGAATTCTCCTCTAGTGCTCAGCTAGCTTTGTGCTGCTTACAAATTTCCCTTTTAAAATTCCCTAAAGGATTATCAGACTGCTAATCGGCTTCTTATACTAAGGAAATTGATAGGTTTTACTGTGTCCCTTAGAACTTTTTACTACAAACAATCAACGTAGATTCTACCCAACTAAACTAGATTTCTTTACTGCAATTGCAGTCTGAAAATCTCACTCTGTGTTTTTATTGATTCGCTAATTATTGCTAACTTCTCAATCTGTCTGTATATCAAGCAACGGAGCAGTTACTAACTAGGTGTCTGTAATAACTGTACATGCCAGACAGGAATTCATAAAGTTCTCCTCAGAACCACAAATCGCGCGCATTCTTCACGTCCTATCAACCATTACTTCTATTACCTCGCAACTGTTCTTCCACTCTTCACTTCACGTCCTTTTTAGGATGGCCAGAACAGTTCCAAGGTGGTTAGAGACATGGCACCATCTTTTTTTTTTACACCACGGAATATCCCCGAACATGGCATCTCTAGGATTCCTTGTCGGTTGAAAAAATATACGTGGAATATTTGTTAAGGGTAAAAAATTATCTATACTTGGTTTCAGGGTCGAAGTAGCCTAGTTGGTAGGGCGTTGGACTCGCATCTCTTTGGTTTTGTGTTCGAACCTTATCGACCGAAGAATCTCCGCGCGTGTGTGGCGATTGGCGCACGTATAAATCTGTCGTGGTCACAAAGTCCTCCATGTCGAGAGTAATACCGCTGGGGGGGTACTGGTTCAGGGCTGATTGTTTTCTGATCCAGGTCTAAATTACGACCTGTGTATGAGTGAATGACATGTAGGATTGAAGTCCGCCCGTAAAAACGGCTGTCACGCGTAAGTAGCTAATTCGTACTCTTGACCCTAGATGGTGCTACTGGGAAAAAAAACAAATAACAGACGCACAATTAGGATTATATCGCAATGGCTGTTTAGTCAGCAGGTTTGTTATTGATAAGTGCCATTAGAAACAACAATGCATGGGTTCAAATTCTCTTTCCCCACCAATATGAGATTTAAGATCAAGTTCGAGTAAATGGATTCTGCCTAAATACACAAAATAGAAGAAAAGCGGAAGATTTCTGGGTACCTCAGGATTAGGATACCCGTACTCGTCTAAAAGAGGCAAGCCCCTGATGGGAATGTAGTTATACAATCACGCATGTTTTTCGAAAAACATAACAGGAAAATAATTATAACACAATCTTTTTCCTAAGTTAATCATTGCATTATACTTAATCATTGATATGAATTGTAAAGTTAGTTTACTTTCCCACTACAAATTATACGCTTTCAGGTATAGTTTGTAGTAGTCAATTAAAATTGTGGTGGAATGTAGGTTATTATGATCTGTGGAAGAAGCAACCGGACTTATGTTTTCAGGAACATTTCTTTAATAACCACATTCACACACTGAACAAAGAAAAAGACAACACAAGACATTTACGCTCGCAGCTTATCAGTACAGTATCACATCTCATTCCGATTAAACTCACAATGCATTATGGGATGGCATATGGGATAGCCTGTCAGGCATCGCCATCTAGTGTCCAAAAGAGAAGATAAGAATTATGTAACCGCTACACATTCATAAAATGTCAATTCGCTCTCAGTTGTTAAGCTTTATCTAATTATCCTCCCTTTTCCTTCCATTAAATATTCGATGTATGATAAGATTACATTGACGTGTCGTATCAACATAAATGAATTCCCCTTTTTTTTTAAGAAAAGAAAAGAAAAAAAAACTTTAATTTAAATAGTAAATTGTGAACCGATGTCTTCGACACGTAAAAAATAAACAAAGAAATTTCAAATTTTGGAAGAAAGCGTTTTGATATATATATATATACTAGCCGCCTTTGGCGACCAGCTGGTTCACCATGAGTAAAGCGTTCTAAAATTTTCAATTAAATCACATATTCATTAGCCTTGAAGTAATTCCGGGCATTGATTGACCTGAAATTAATATTTTCTTTAAGATGATGGACGGAAAGTTCTAAAAGTACACCTTTTCCTAATAATATTCTTTACTTTTATAAATCAGTCAGTTTTAACCATCGGTTATGCTTCTTCCTAAATATTAAAAAAAATTTCGATGATGTTGCCAAAATATTAAATATGTTTTTTAAAGAAAGCGAGAAAGGGAAAAAAAGTATTAAATTAATGATCCAGATATTGCAAACGATTACATAAATATGCCATTAATTCGGGATTTCATTGCATATCCTGTCTAAATTCAATCAGGTTTACAGTAAATAAAGATGATTTATGGAATAAATGATTTAGATATTGCAAACGATATCTTTGAATCCTTTGCTTAGCATTTATTTTTTTAGAAAATATCACATTTTATGTTTCTTTTATTTTATCCAGTCACGTGATAAAAACATAGTTAAAATATTTCTTTAAAAATTCGTTAAAAATAGAATCTTACGTTATAAATTTAAAAAACTGATGCCGTTAGAAAGCTAATTTTTTTTATCTTTAAATTGATGTAAAAATCATGTTTATGCGATCATATTTTCGGAAGTTATAGCTGAAAAACGTCGAAATTTCGCTTAAATTTTAATTAATTCAAATTCTAATTAAAAATTCGAAAAAAGGGCTCCGAGGTGCACATTCCGGACCTCCAAGGTATACATGTACCAAATTTGGTAGCTGTAGGTCCAACGGTCTGGCCTGTAGAGCGCCAACACGCACACACATTGAGCTTTATTATAAGTATATAAACGTCGAAAAACGTCGAAATTTCGCTTAAATTTTAATTAATTCAAATTCTAATTAAAAATTCGAAAAAAGGGGCTCCGAGGTGCACATTCCGGACCTCCAAGGTATACATGTACCAA
>JAPMOQ010054262.1:4034-14361 GCA_026543055.1 Argiope trifasciata | reverse complement strand
AGTTCTTTATATTGATTTTCTTTTGTTGCGAACTTGTGTTTTTGATGTAATTACACACACTTGATCTTAATTCGCAATTTATTGTTTTTTGGGCAAATAAAAGCCTATTTTTATTATTTGAAAAAAAAAAAAACACAACTTTTATATATATATATATATATATATATTTTTGAAGTATTGTATTTAGCACAATAAGGAATAATATTGAGTTTTCAATTTAAAAAAAAATTAAATTTGAAAGAATTGTTTAAAAAGTGCGGCTTTGTAATTTATAGTATTAAAAGCAGAAGAGTGGTTGCAAATTGACAGATCGAAGTTTGGAAACTTCTTTCCTTTTATAAAATTAGTTTTTTATAATAAAATTGGTAGAATTTCTTAAAATGTTACAAGTGTATTTTCAGCTATAGTGTGTTAAGTAGCCTTTAATTATTTATGAAAGAATAAATGTAATCAAAACAGTCTGTAAAATCCCACTTTCATATTGTATTAAAAATATTTTTTATATTAATAATTTTTTTTTTTTTTTTTTTTTTTTGCTTTTTAATCATTTAATTTGTGAATCATCATAATATCATAGATTCAGAAATTTAATTTTTTTTCTACTAAGTTATGTCGAATTAAAATCCTATTATACTGTACTATTAACTTTAGAATTTTGAAATATATATATATATATATATATATGAAGAAGAATTTTTGAAAATAAATTGTTTTATTGAAGTATAATTGTTGCATTAATTCTATATTTTAATTTTTTTTTTAACCTCTGCTAAAATTACTTTTTATTCCTTCAATTATTATAATGCATTTATTTATTACAAAAGGCATCAAAAACCTTTTGTGAAACAGCTTGGTTCAAAGAAAGAAATGTAAAAAAAATGACTTGATTATTCATTTGAAAATTGCTTTCAGTACTCATGTGTGTGTTCGTTTTATAAACCAGGCTTTAGAGGTTAAAAAATCATTTTTCTGTTTTTCGTTTTATTATTGCAATTAAACACACACACATATATATTTCTGGTTATAGTTTACATAATCAAAAGTTACAAATAAACCTATCATCTTCATTAATTACAAATAACAAATGTAAAGAAAATTAATTTATATTTATGAAACCAAAACCATATTCATTTGCATTGGCATTATAGAAAATAATATTTTAACTTGTTAATAAAAGGATTATATGTTTGTACCTTATATATATTGTTATATTAAACGTGTTATATACAGCAATATATATAACGTCAAATTCTTATTCTAAATAAATAACTAATTTAGTCCTGTACTTATCAAACGTAATTCAGTTTCCTGCGATATTTAACTTACCTCATTCCTGTTATTGGACAAAAGTATCAAAGCTATGATATCTATTTATTTTCCCGTACGTGTACGTACTGTTTGTCAATGGATTGTGAAACCCTCCGCGCTTTTGCGCATGCGATAGGATGGGTTTAATTCGACAAAATAGGGGCGAGAGGAAAGACGAATGGAGGACGTGCTTACGTTTAACAATGAAGACGTGTGGTTTTATGAGACATAAACATTATAGATAATTAGTAATACGGAAGGAATACTAATGCAAAGTAAAATATTTCAGAGCAATATTTATTTAATGTAAGGGACATAAACATTAAATTATGAAGAACAAGTAATAAAAAAATTCTATTCTTAAAGTTTGGTTATTTTTATTTTTAAATAATGATCTGTTTATGTGAAAATGTTTCTTTTTTATATGTTATTAAATTTTTTGACAATGTTTTAATTCCCCGTTTTGTGCTGCTTTGTCAATTTAATGATATTATGTAAAATTTTCTTTACATCACTCCTGACAGCTCTAAAAAAATTGTAGGCATATCAATACGAGTTTTTGAGTTAAAATAAAATGCAGCCAGAAATAACACAACATCCACATCCACCTGAAAAATATGAACTAAAAAGTATCTAATTGGGGAGATCCAAGGTCAAAGATGAATTCTGAAAATGTTCCCATCGTTCCACGTCTCACCTCTTAATGAGATGGAATCGTCAAAACGTGGTCGTTTCAAAATTCGTTGACAAATAGAATCAGAGCGTCGTTAAATATAAAGTATGATAAATATCTTTAGCAACAATTAATATTTTGTATTACATACAATTTTTACTTAGTTGAGCTTCAGGTAGAGATCTTGAATGCGTGTTCAGTGTTTTTCTTTTTTCACTATATTAAGTACGAGCGTGAAGTTAAATCCGAAATGCTCCGTATTTTGGAAATACAAAAGAAAGTCCAGCATTAAAAAACACTTTTCATGATTTGTCATAAACTTCAGTTGTAGAAGTCTCGCCAAATTTTGCTGAAATAAACTGCAAACCGTTTTTATATGTTTTTCATCTTATGGTTAAAAACGCATGTTTCAACTTAATAACATTGAAACAGGAAATTTGATTTTCCCCGCTAGGCTATTGAATTTCTGTTATAAACATCCTCAGCAATGCTGTGTTTTTTTGTGTGTGCGTGCGTCTGTCATGCATATTATTAATTTTTTTAACGTAACACGTAAAATGTATGTAGAATGGTCTTGAAGTTAAATTCGAAACGTTCCGTATTTTGGAAATACAGAAGAAAGTCCATCATTAAAAAGCACTTTTGATGATTTGTTATAAACTTCAGTTGTAAAAGTTTTGCCAAATTTTGATGAAATAAACAGCAAACCGTCTTTATATGTTTTTCATCTTGTGGTTAAAAACGTGTGTTTCAACTTAATAACATTGAAACATGAAATTTGATTTCCCTCCCTATGCTATTGAATTTCTAAGGTTATAAACATCAAAAGCTGTTTACATTTTCTGCCGAGTTCAACAATGCTGGATTTTTTTGTGTGCGTCTGTCATGCATATTATTAAATTTTTCAGCGTAACTTAGTAGTACATCGTATGCAATGATAATCCGCTGACCCGTAATAGCCCCAGTAATTCGATCTTAAGATTGCATCTGTGATACCTGGAGGCATGATATTTGATATCCATTGATGACTGAGATGTTACAGTGATCAAGATGTCAAGAACTATCTTGTTTGACAGTTTCGTAGGTTTCCGTTTTTAATCGTGTTGGTAATGGGAGAATTTTTATAAAAAATCAACACTCTTACTACGTAGCTCGCGCATATCTGTTGAATAATTTTATTTAAAGGTTAAAATTCTGTTTTCCCTCTATAGAAGATCCCTAACCGCAATAAAGAATATGTTGGCTCAATTCATAAATACTGTGTACTCATTTTCTATAGTTTTCAATGAAGTAAATGAAACTTTATAATAATTATTATATACAATATATGCTTGCGTTTCAGAGCCAGTACGAACATTTGTATATAATACAAATTGTAAGAAATGAACGTCAAATGATTATAAATTATTCGTCGATATTTTATTTTAAATAATTATTTTACCTGTTATGATCCACAATTTCAATAGATTATATTATGTTTCAGAATGGCAGGGAATTTGTTATAATTATAGAACATTTATAATATTACTTTGCATATTTATTTAAAGTGAATTTTTCACATTTTTTAAAATTAAACAATTGTATCTTTGCAGCTAATTTATTTTTAAAAGTCACGTTTGCCTATTGTTGTGAAAGGTAACTTTTTATAATAAAATTGCCTTTTTAATAATATTTTTATAATAAAATTTCTTATATTTAATAAAATTTATCGTTTCCGTAACTGCATTGGAAAATTCTCCCTATCATCCTAAATTGAATTCTGAAGCATACTTCAAATCTTTTTTTTTTATCGATCAAAATTTTTATGTTGTTTTTATGCATTTTAAATTATGTTTGCATTTATCAAACAATGGTTACTATCCCACCTCTAAAATATAAAATAGCAACACTTTAAAAATGCTAATGTCAAATTTCGCAAAAAATGATAAAAAGTGAAAAATTCGACCATTCCATTTATTTGACTGTATCATTTTGTATATATGTTTTTTATTCTAAAATTCTGTATTCCGTTCATGAAATAATGGAAGGAAGATGTAAATTTTGTGAATGACCTGCATTTGATTGTTTCTAGTATTTCTGCATTTAAACTATATACGTCATTAGCTATTCTGTTCAGTAGTAGTACTAAGCAGTTTAACCACAGATTTATTTTCTATCTGATCTTGTAAATATAATACTGAAAAAAAAAAAAAAAAAAAAAGAACTGTAGAACAGCTGTCTAAATAGTTTACTTAAATTTGCATTTTGAAAACCTTTGTATAACAATATTTGTGTTAAATGAAATCTAATGCCATACCTTATTTCCGTTCCAAATTCAGTGTGCATTTGTTAAAAGTAATGATAAATAACTGTACATATAAAGAAATCGTGGTATAAATATTACGTCTACATGACCTAGAAGTCGATTTAAAAAAAAATCGAAACTTTAAAAAACTATGGCTTTCGACTGATGTAAATAACGTTGAGTGAGTGCTTTTACCATCTGGTTCTTCATGATTGATGCATGTATTACTTTACAAAAATAATAAACAACACGAAGTTTGTCTTGTTAGTTCTCTACTTCAGAGAACATAATCTATCCTGGTGAGCGGCGACATTTCGACGGTTTTTTGCCCGTTTGCTGCAGAAGGTAATACGCTTTAAAGATATGTCAAATCAAAGATGAACGTTAATGGTTTTAGTGTCGCCAATGGCATATAAAAAAACCGCCACGTCTGGGTCAAACCACTAGTCGTAAAAACATTTTAACTGCTACGTTTAAGCTCCCCTTTTAAGACTATTGACTTTTTATCATTCGCATTGAAGTACGGATTCTTGTCTTGAGCAAAGATGACTGCGGATAAGGATTTGTTTTGAGAGCGGCATCGAATCAACTGACGATCAACCACGGAATGGCTTGTGTCACTCACAAGTTGACTTTTAAGTTGAGGATGGTTGGAATTCCGAAATATATATATATTTTTTATGTAGTCCATTCCATTATGTAATTTGAGTGCATCGAAAAGTGCGTGCAGTTGCTTTGATAAAAAGTACTATAAAATTTTATGTCATTTATTAAAGCTAGTGAGGAAGCCACTTGTGACGGCGCGTTCTTGAAGTGGGCAGCAGTGTCTGAAAAGTTTTTTTATCACTTCTGAAAATGAACGGAATGTATATAATATTTTAATGCCATGAGTAAATACCCATTTTCTTTTAGATTGTTCATTATATATTTTTCTTAAAGTAACTTCGAAGATTTTTTTTTTAAAATAGCAAGCAATCATTTCACATTTTTTTCGATAAGATCTATAATGAAAATTTTTACTAGAAGAAACGACAGTTTCTGTTTTCATGTTTTGAATTGCTACTTAAGCATTAATCATTAAGTAATCTGCACTGTATGGCTTTCATTTTTTTTCTTCTTATTAACGTATCCGACTACGTTAAAAACACTGGTTAACGACCACTTTGGCGAATTTTTTTTTTTTTTATTCTTATTTTTTGTAGTTCCGACTTTGTTCTTTGCAAAACAAATTATCTTTTTTTGAAAAAGCAAGGCCTGAGCTAACGTCCAGAGTCACATAATTTTGAGCTTAAATTTGTCTTTAACTTCAGTTTTCTTAACACTATAATTTTCATAAAAATTCTCAAACATTAATATCGTATCTCAAAAACTAATAGAGGTATTTACATGAAAATTTCAGAGTGTGTTTTAAATAATAGAGGCAATGAAATGAACCAAAAGTTTTATTGTTGGTGAAATACTTTTTCATTTAAAGGAGTTTTTAGAAAAATCAAGTTTTAAATTTATGGAGAAAATGCATATATACATATATTTTTGCATCCCAAAACCCTTTTTAGATTTTGGTTCATTTCATATTCTATAACTTGTAAACAAACAAACAAAAAAAAAAAGATTGCTGCATTGAAATTTTGTGTAGAGAGTTAACCTTTTTGGTTAATTTTCATTAAAAATTTACTACACATTTTCCTATTTCTCAAAATATATAATATTTTCAAATAATTTTGTTGTATTTATAGTATTTTGGTATTATAATTGATAATACATTTAAAAACCATAGCTTTAAACAGTTTTTAAAAAATTGAATTTTTCAAAAATATTCCTTCGAACGTAGTCGGATACTTTAATTAAATAAATGAGAATAAATAATGAAATATCTTAGCTTGAATATTAATGTATTTCTGTTAACAATGATGGGAAAACCTTTAAAACTTTTGAAAAAAATCTATTTTCCTCGTATGCATTTTGTTTCATCTAATTTTTATTCATTTATTTAGTATAGTGAGTATAGAGCCGCATTTCCATTGCTATAAATAAATCGCGTCATTTGAAAGTCTCTTTTCAAATGTTTGATGAAAACATGTACTGCCAGTGTTAATTTGATTTCAGGATCAAAGTTCTACCATACCAAAAAGGAAATTAAACATGGTTGTATCAATATGATTATCCAATTATTTATTCAAAGTTTCTTACATCAATCAATTTGTGCTATTTGTCATCATTTACTTTTAGCATCAAATCTATACGTGTTTTAAGACATTATTTCGAATATTTAATTTTTTTAGCTATTTCTTTACATCTATCCTTTGTTATTATCTTATTCGCATTATTAGCAACCTTTTTAATATATAGTATGAAATCAAATCAGGCTTGCTATTGCATCAATTAATGAAAAATATCTGTAAGGACTATCTATTTCTTTCAACTTCTTATTGCAAAACCAAAATCGTGATCATATTAATTATAATTGATGATTCTAAATAGCATTAAGTATGAACCATATTCACTTTGCATAAATATACTAGAATCAATAAAAATTACATTATGCTTTTTCAAATTGAAATTCGATTATAAAATTTATATTTCTGTTAAAACTCGTATATGAAGTATGTAATACATAGTTTTCAAAATGGACAGGAAAGAATAATGTGGTGTTTAAGTTTTAAACTTTCTAAAACAATTTTAATAGAAGCTGAATAAACGGTGCTATGTCACAAAATTATAGGAAGTTTCATTTTATTTATTCGTATTAGATTTATAAATTTGTGCGGTTAAATCGTAATGAATGTATCTAATCTCAATGTTAATGGCACACAATTAAGTATTTTTCTTTACTAAACCGAATGATTTTCGACTTTAATACCTATTTAGATTTTCATGTATAAATGTCAAATTGCGCTCTTTTAGTAAAATTTTATAGTTTCTAAGCAAGGTTTGATTTTAAATACTTATTCTTTCTAGTAAATTTTAGAAAAGTGAATGGAGATGATCACAGTTTTGTATATTATATCAGAATTGAATTTTTTTAGTTTATTTATTTTATTAAATTTTAAATGTATTAACTAATTTATTCAAAATTTGTATTTATTTGCAGACTGCCTTACACTGGGCTGCTAAACATGGGAATTTGGATGTCATAAAATTGATGGCTGGCACTTACAAACTCGACACTAATGCGAGAACGGTAATTTTTTCATTTGTATTGTCATATTAAACAAATTTTCATGTGTTTTAATTGTTGATAATTACATTTACACATTTATAAATAATAATAAATATATAAGTATTATAAATAGTTATATTATTCCTACAAGAATTCTCAAAAACATGATGAGCTTTTTTTTTTCTTTTTTTTCCCTGTTAGTTTTTCTAATAATGTTTCGCTTAGTGAAAACTTGCAACCATAATTCACATTTTTCTATTTAGAATAGAAAACTACAGAGAAAAAAAATCTATCTAAATTATATTTATACTTGTACACATTTTTAATATTATTAATAATTTTGCTAATTAAAATAAGAATAAGGAGAAATTTAAAAATATTTTCGGAGATTGATGTAATGTTTTATATCAAAAAATAATTTGAAAAATGAGTAGCCATTGTAAATGTAGTTGCAATTTCCCAGTAAAAAACGCCAATTTTTCTATTTTTGAATTTTCCAAAATTTAGTTCTAAAATTTGATTTATAGATGTGTGGAAATAATAATTGTAAAAACGCAAATTAACAAATATCGATGATATGTTTTTTTTTTGTACTGGTTTTATGTTACTTCTTATTGATAAAAGAAGCTATTTGCCTATTCCTAAACTTTGATATAATTATACCAAATGTTTGTTCAGGTTGTTATATGTAATAAATTAAGAAAAAAAAAATTTAATATCTCAAAGGTTGGGCAAAAGATTAACAAAATAATCGTAATAATTTTGTTTCGTTAATTTCATTAAAACTACGATTTCATTTTAATCATTAAGACAGCGGATTAAGTTTGGAAACTTTAATATTGTAATAACTAAAAAAAAAACTACGTATTTACAACTACAGTTTTCAACATAGGATATTTATTCGAATTTCAACAGCGATTAAATTTTAAAGTTCTCTTAATCATGTTTATTAACTTTACGCCAAGTAAGACCTTCTCTATAAACCGCACGCTACTCACCATACAAATTGTCCCACATCGCATAAAGACTCCCTACTTGCATATAATCGTCCTTTCCATTTGTTTAGCCCCACACTTATTGCTTTGTGCCGTCGTCCCTTGAGACATTTTAATTAAAATAGCAGAAAATCGGTTCTTTATTGAGCGCATTGTGCTTCTTCGATAGGGTGTTAACCCTTCCCGCCCAACCGCCGCATTCTTAACCCTTTTCAGTGCAGATCTGTGACAGAATATTGCTCCATAATGAATAACACGTCGATCTCTTTTCTGTTATTGTTATTATATGACTACGAAACCCACCGCCTGTCGCTTCTAGCTTTCTTGTTTTGTCTTCAGCTCCTGCCCGTTTATTATTATACTCTTTTCAGCTGCCGTTTATCTTGTGTGTGTGTATATATTATTAAAATGCAAGCAGCTTCATCCCTTCTTCTCTCCCGATAAACAAACTTATTAAAGGCTTGTTTCCGCGCAATTTTTGAATCCCTTCTCTCTCTGCCGTTCGCTTTTGTTCCGTGTATCGATGGCGTTCCTTTGTTTTCAATGAGTTTTCCCTTGCTCACCCACCCCTGCTTTTCGAGTTCTGTGTTAGTCTTTTATCGTTATTAAGAATGCGTCGACTTTTGTTTTAAATTCCTTTTGCTTAGAAACAGAAGGGGGGGATTTTGAGAAGTGAGTTATGAGGAATCGAATGGCATCTCTAATAGAAAAGATGCGTCTGTGAAAATGGCAAGCAATTTTTCAGGCTTTTAAAAGTTATTGTTTTTCGCTTCTACCGTTTTATAAAGTCGTACGTTGTTGGCTGTCGTTTTGAGTGTTTTAAAGTGGAAGGTGTAATGGTCCGATTGAATTGATTGTTTTTGAGAAGTTTTAAGGATCTTGTTTTGTGATGGATATTTAAAATAATTATTAAGGAAATTGTTTTGTAAGAAAGAAGGGAAGAAGCGAAGCATCGGAATAGTGTGCTTAATCTTAATTTTTCAATTCCTTTTAAGATATCCAACTAGGTTTCGGAGACATAATTTTAAAAAAAATGATACGTAAGCATTTTTTATTATACCAAATAGCTAAAAGATACTTCAATAGTCGCAATTAAAGGAAAAAAAATACAATCTTTGTTTTTATTTTTTAAAACTGTTTATTTTATGAAAATTTAGCAAAATTTTCAATTTTAGGAAAAACAGAGTAAGATAAAAAAAAAAAAAGAATAGAAATACTTAATATTTATTTCATTTATATACAGCTCCAATTGCATAAAAAATAACAGACCACAAGATAAAAATTATTTTAATAAATAAAAAAAAATATATAAGCGTTTGAAATTGCTATTAACGATTTTTTTTTCCCAAAATTTTTATGTTTTAGAGTGTCTAAAACATGTCTGAATAAAGCTACCTTAAAATTCATGGTCTATCACACCCTTAAAGGTATTGAATAATGGGTACCAAATTTCATAAAATTTTATTAGATTGATTTTGAGATATATTTTTCATGATTCTTGCAAATTAGGTAATCCAAATGCGCTGGAAACAAATGTAAATTTCACGCTTTTTTTAAAAAATTGAAATGCAAAAATATACAAACTGCGGTTGAGTAGGAAAGATATAATCTAAACATCACGTATTATTTCGAGGGATTTTAATGTAAAAATTAAATAAAGTGCCCATTTTCGACTGATAATACCATTGTTTTCATTTTTCTTTGTTGTGTATTCGAAACTACTGTATCTACAGTTTTATTTCACATATGTTACCAAAGTCTGTTTTAGAATCTAAGAAATCTAGATTTTATTTTCAGATCATTAAAAAATATTTTAAAATTTAGTGAAATTATTTTTTTTTAACCTAATCGGGTACTTTAAGTTAAAAAGAAAGTTTTTTTTTTTCCTATTGAAAAATATTCTTTAT
>JAPMOQ010054256.1:0-12364 GCA_026543055.1 Argiope trifasciata | reverse complement strand
GTGTATGTTCTGTTGCATCCCTCTTTATCTACAGTTTAGACAGTTTATTTTTATGATAATGGATTTTTAATATATCCTATTATTACTGTGTAACATATAGTATCAGTTCATTTTCTTTGAAAAATATTTCAACTTATTTGCAAACATCGCATCTAAATCGGGATTTTAAGTCATTACGCAGCCAGAGGTTCAAACAAGTGCGTTGAAACGATATGAAATACATTTTTAAGTACAAAATCTCTTTTTAAGATTAAAGAAAAAAATAGCTGTTTCAGTGATGCCAATTTTATTTCAATTAAGTTCTATCGCTTATTTAAATCAATTTTTAAAAATACATAAAATTTAAATCGTATCTTTATTTTTAATAATTGTTGCATGATATCATTTAAAAATGATTATCAATATTATTTTTCAAAATTATTCTTAATTGGATTGCAATATAAACGAGCGTACAAAGAACATATTTTATATCATTGCAATGAAGGCAAGTATAAAATGAAGGTAATTGGGAAAAAAATATCAGACTGTCAATCCTATGGATTTGATATATTAGACAATGAAAAATAGACAAACAAGTGCACATATAATCATCTCTGAAGAGTTTATTAAAACCTTTTTTCCCAAGCTAAATTATTTAGAAAATAAAAACCATTTAGGGTGAAAGTGTAGAATAGTGTGCCCCTTGCTGCGCCAAGGATGCCAAGTCGCCAATAAAGATGGCGGACAAAATAAACAAACTGTTCCGCGGAACAGTTACGGTTGCCATTTCCCGCCTTTTTATTTAGAATGTTTAACTAATTATAATTATTTGTTTAATACTGCCCGGTGCCTTCTACAGATGCCGAAGGCATCTGTAGAAGGCACCGTGCAGTATATGTTAACTTTAAAAAAACATCCTAGGGCTTCGCTTTCATACGGAGCGGGAATGCATTAGCTTCGCTAGCAAATTGAACAGATGGACGGTGTGCATTAAGGAATAGTGCATAATAATATTACAAGAAAGAATAAATGATGTTATAGGAACGAATATTATACAGAATTTTTAATATTTAATGTACTTACTTGCTTTATTTAATCTTTTCATAAACACTTAATACTTCATAACACTCAAAGCATTCGTTCCAAGCCTCATCAACTCGTTAAAAAATATTCCAATCACCCTTCATCCATTCAGCAGGTTCGAAATAGTGCCTAACATCCCAACTACCAAATATCCACTCTTGTACGATTGCAGACATAATAATATTTCGAGGGAACCAAACGTTGGAGCACCAAAAGAATTACGAGAACTGGGAATAATTCCATGGCAGACTTCTTTTAATACGAAAACGCAGACGATTTGCGAATTCGCATAGTGATAATTAAAAGTGGGAAAACGAAATTTTTTTTTTGTAAATATTAACACAAAAAAAATGAAATAAATGTTATTTAATTAATATTAATTTTATTCTAAACTTTCTTTGTGTAATAAATTTTAAATTAAAATAATAAGCAAAATTTAAATAATCTGAAATCGATATTTTAAATATTAAATTTATTATAAAACAGTTGTAGTTCCTGAACAACTCAATTATTGTAAAAACTAGTAAACAAAACAGAATTAGGGTTACTGTAAGAAAGTTCCGCTGGGTTGTCATATTGGCGATAAACTCGGGGGCACACCGTGCTACACTTTAACCAATATTTTTTATCATGAATCTCTATTCACTACAATACATTGTTAGCATTGATAAATTTGTGAATTATATTTTAAGATTTAAACAGAGAATCTTAACCACTTTTTGAAAAAAATCGAACCCCAAAACCTTTTTTGCATATTTACCAATAAAAATCGTATCCATCATCACCCAGCAAAAAATAGATATTGAAAAAGGAATTTTTTTTTTGCATGGCATTGATTAATAACAGTAACTAATATGGATCTTTGGGTCAAATATAGCATTTTTAATGAAAGATTATTCGACTAAGTATGTTGGATGTTTCTTATTCCACAGATTAACACCAAAATTTCAAATGAAAAAAAAAAATGTCAACACAAGATCACAAATAGAATTTCATTAATTTAAGATATTGCGTTTACATACATATGAAAGTACATATAAACAGCTTCTTGACAAATTTGCTTCAACATTTAAAGGAATCTACCATTTAGTGCTAAATCTGGGTTTCATTTTCGTGAGTAATATTTACATTTATCAATTATCGAATTCACTTACACAGAAACAAAGGGACAGATCCTGTAAAAATACCGCGTTTGAAATTCAATACAAATTAACAAAATTGACCTCAGAACACCAAATTTCATACATTTAGTTGAATTCGTTTTTAAGGTGTCTTGTTCTGATACAATAACAAAACTGCCCAGAGAATTAAACTGAATTCCTCAAAGGGAAGGACGCACATGATGATAAAACCGTTTTTTTCCCTCGGGGTTAACTAAGTTTCGTAAAATCGTTAAAATCTCGAAGTGTTGTTTTTTAGCAATAAGATTTTTTATATGATTCGTATGTGAGAAAGTAAAAAAAAAAAAAAAAAAAAAAAAAAAAAAAAAAAAAAAAAAAAAAAATCACATTTGGCTAAAATTAAGTGCTTGAAATGATAATATAAAGCATTGATTGCTAAAAAATAAACAGTCCTTTTTCCTCTCATTTATAATTTTTTTCATATTTTATATTTAATACCCACATGACATTTCACATTTAATATTAATTTCGTATTTGAAGAGAAATTCTACACTTTTTTCCTTAATTCTTTCTAAAAATACATTCGTTGCAGTATTCAGGTGCTAGATAAGATAAAATAAAATTTTATTTGATCAAGAAGTGGCCAAATATCAGTGAACAAACTTTGTAGATCTAAAGCGTATCATTTGAAACCTGTAATAAGCTTCTCGCCTTTTAAAAACTCACGTTTCGTATCCTTCATTCCTTCAATATAAAGTTTAAACTCAGCACAAACGCCGAAATCTTTTTAGATTTAAATCTTATTTTTTGAAATTTGATGCTTACTGAAACATTGAATCATAGTGTAATAGAATCCAAGTCTGACATATCTGGAAAATGAGCTTAGAAAAATAAGAAAATATTGATTTTCAAGCATTCATTGAAAAATTGAATGTCCATTTCATATCAAAGTATAAAGCATTGTGTATCCATTTTAAATCTTGTTTTTCGAAATTTGATATTTTACTCAAACATTGCATACTTTACCCATTAAAAACAGTTTAAATATTTTTTTTTTAATTTAATATATGGGTTATAACATAAGAGTAATTACTAAGTAAATCATTCTGTTAATAAAAATACATTATTGAATATGTTTTAAAATCTAGAATATACATAAAATGTATTTCAAATTTATAGTTTACTTACATCAAATCCTAGGTCATTTTTATTGATAATGTTATTTTTAATTTCTTTAATTATTTTCAAATTTAGAAAAATCACAAGTATTTTTCCCTTTCATTTAAGTCTTTTAAAATTGAAATTTAATACAAAATATATTGATTAAAAATAGATTGTCAAAATTGATAAAGGAAGAATAAAAATTTCAATTAGAAATTCTAATAAAATGAATCTTTTTACCTGAAGACTCGCAAAAAGTATAAACTGTAAATGAAAAGATCTTTTTCATAGACGGCGTCTCAAAAACTGAGATTTATAAATCAAAGCAATACACTTCAATTAGATCCCGCACATGGGCTTCTATGTATTTTCTTCCACAATGACACTAGTTCTTTTAAACTATGAATATCTTGGATTTTTGAGACAAACAGTCCTTAGAAGAATCCAACAAATTCACAGACGCGTTTAATATCCACACATAGATGGAAACATGAACAACTCTGTTACAGGTTGAATGCACTTATTCCAAAATACCTTCTCAATTTGGGTTAAAGAAGAGAAAATTAAATTTAACAGTCTGGCTTTAGATGGATGTTTACGTCAATCCAAATTGGTATAGTAGATTATTGGGATTTCGCAGAGGAGCAGTATATCTTGAATATCCGGTATCTCATCTGCCGTAGATTCTTTTTTCATTGTGATGAAATTTATCTTTTGAATCTTTATCTCACTCTATTACATAAAAAAATGTTTTGTTTCATTCATTAACTTATATTTTGTTAATCAAGAAATCCGAAAAAAAGGCCATAATCTTCTTAAGGAAAAAATACAAGAAGACTGCACCCTCCAGATTGATCAATAGCCATCATAGATCCTTTCCTTTTAGCTTTGAGAATGAGGTCTTACTGCGTGCTTCAAACCCAGAACATTATTCCTTGAACATCAGTTCACCAGATTATCTTTCTAGAAAAGTGCATGACTTTTTGTTATTATTTAATTGGGCTTAAAATTTTATATGCTAGTATTAATTCCCTCAATACTTCCCAGGTATTTGCGATAAATTATATAAAACATGTAACCCTTGTAAAAAATACCCTAAGTCATTATATAAAACAAAATTGTCCTGAAAAACAGCCCAAGATTAAATAACACATCCCAATTAGCACTCACAATATAATGCAGATTCATGTTTCGAAAGAGATCAAGAAGCATTTTTAAAAAATGTTTATACTTTTATTAGAACATCAATAAAGAAAATTTACATTCCAATATAGGAAATAATACCACAAAGGAAATTCACAGGCATTAATATTATTTTACGATATTGGGATAATAAATCTTTAGTTACTTTTGGGGGTTTATTTAGTTGATGCTCTTATGGATTGGGCTAAACAGACAACGTTAAACTATTTATGAATGTGACAGCAAATATAATATAATTTAACAATAAATGAAATGTTTCATTTTTAATTTTCTAATGCAGTCTTAGATACCTTTCAAAGTTCCACTTTGAAATGGTCATAAAAAGAAAACTACTGGACCAAATATTATCAAACTTAGTAATATATCAAAAAAGCGTCATGGGAATTTCTTTTCAACCAAAAAAAAAATAATAATAAAGAAAGAAAAAGAAAAAAAAATATCTAAAAAATTCATCATCGAGAAGTAAATGGCGCTGTATGCTAAGATATGAGATAAACCAACATGTACGAAACATGCCTCTTGATAAGCTGAAAATTACTATTAAGAATGCATTAATGCGATTTAACGTGGTTTCAGAAAATGGATAATGCCACATTGAACATACTGTGTAATATGTTTGAGAAAGGGTTAAACACATTTAAAATCGATGCCTTCATGTCTTATTTTATTTTAAAATATTGAATACATCACCATTCCTCCCTGGTGGGGAGTGTTTGAACTATTTTGGCGAAAAAGAAAATCCCATCGCTTTCTTTAAACAAGCACCAAGTTTGATAACATTTGGTTTAAGTTTTTCTATGATCATTTTAAAGTGGAACTTTAACAATAACCACTCTGTATTTCTTTATTAATGAAATGATTTCTAAATTGAAATAATAATATTGTACTTGAATAATGTAACGAATTCCTCACAAATTCAACTACGTACATGCAATATTTACGCTTAAAAATGATGTAGCACTCAGTCCTTTGTGACCACTTTCACTGATTATCAATCAGTAAGATGTATTCATGTTTGTTATCATCATTTTTCGTTATGATGTGACTACGAAAGTTTGCATTTTTTTTTCGACTATCCTACTTTCTATTAAAAAAAAACATTACACAAAAAAGCCCACCCTTTCCTGTCCAACCATAGAAATGATGCCTAGAATTGAATTTGCTTCAGCCCCAAAATGGTTTTTCTGTCCACCTGCTGCCTAGAATCTATCCCTCACCAGCGCACAATGCACTTCTGAGATACACTTCGAAGAAAATACATTTCATTGATTACCACCAGCACATTCCACCTTTCAAATATAATCGCAGAAATGGGCTCTGCGGACACAATCCAGGCGTCTCTTTGTGTAAGTCGGACTATCTCATTACGCGACGGCTATACCCAAGGGAAGGATATTATATCTCTTAATTCGATCGAATCCCATTGTATTTATTTATTCATTAGTGGGCATTAAAGGCCAGTTCAAAACAGGTCGCTTGTTTGAAGTTGTAAAGTGTTATCAAACATCAAAGGATTGATTTGTTTAGGTAGACTAAATCCTTTGCTTATGTCGGCTTAAGTTAGAGTAGGAAGCCGTCAAACATTAGAAACAAAGAGCACTGATAATAAAGCTGGCGGGCTGCGATGAAATGAATGGGATCCAATAGGGAACTTGGAAATGTGTACCTGTACCTTTGGTCTTTAATTAATTTCGTTGATTGGAAGGGCCTTGTTTTATATATGCTACTAAGATCGATGAAAAAATATTGCATTCATTCTTACTTTTTATACATGTAAAATATGGGAAGAGAAATGAATGATTGTAATTGTCAAAAACTTCGAATTTCTGGATTCCTGGGAAAAATTCCCGTATTTTTAGAAATATTTAAATGTCTCTATTAATAAAATGAAATAGACTAGACGTATAAAATTTGACATACTGTATTTACAGCAAAAATGTCGATTTCTGACCTTTGGTTATATTTGCTTGCTTGTCAGTGTAAATGAACTAAAAAATTATTGGAAATTGTTACAATTTGGCCAATAAAATTACAGCTTGCTTTAAAACCTTCTGAATCTGGTCTGAACAGCATTAACTACATGAAAATTTTATCTACATAAATTATAGATTTCTAAAGTTGACTTTTCTTCTTTTTTTTAAGTTTAGTTAAAGTTGACTGTTTTCTTCTTTTTTTAAGTTTAGTTAAACTAACGTCTTGTTTTAAGCAACACTAGGACTACATTACATTTCGTAGATATGAAAAGCAATCAGATGGTGAGTATGACATTTGGAATTACTGATATGACTCTTCAAACTTCCACTAAACAGTAGAGGAAATTAGTTTTAAACTTGTCTATTAGTCCTGTTTCGTGTATAGCAATAATCGGCTTAAAAATAGATGGCTTTCAAATACTATCAAGCTTAATTACTCCAACACGGTAGCTTATTTCTAGCTAGGTATAATCATTCAAATAAACTTATTTATTTTCAACTAGGCAGATTTAATAACCATCTAGTGACGTTAATTTAAGAGGGAACCATAAGAGGATCGATTAGAAAATTATATTTTCCCAATTGCCAAATTAATAAATTTGTAAAACGTAGAAATTCTATAAGTGAAATATTAGTGTAAAATTAACACTTCATAAGATATAATTGTTCAAATCCCTATATGTTTCCTTATGTCAACTTAGTTAATAGAATTTTTTTAGAAATTAACATCTGCTACAATAATATTAGACATAGCACAAGACAGTCACAGCAAGTAACAGATAAATTAAAATCAAATATATGCTCTCGAAAATGGTAAAATAAAAATATGACTTGAAATAACCAATTAACTCTTTAAAATTGTACTAACACGTGAATCTAATTTGACCTCTTATAAATGAGTGATGTTATGATGTACAATACTCAGGGCATCAAAATACCGTGTGATCCAAAAGTCAGGATAAACCTTAAAAATGAATAATTCAAAAACGAATAAAAATAAAAAGATGCGGTTTGCACAAAACGGCAGGAAAAGAAGTCGAGATTCATGTGGCAACAAAAGAAAATTAGTTCGATTGGTGTACAACAGATGGCGCTACAGTTTATTTTACCAAAAAAATGATTTACAAATAAATGTTGACAATTTTCAAGTCAGCTTAATTAAAGTTGACTAATTAAATGTTGAATGTGCTGTCCATCATTTAGAAGTACAGCTGTGAGACGAGTCACCACGCCGTTCACAGCATTTAGTAGCTTTACTTACGTTATGGCAGACGCAGCTTTCAATGCTGCTAGTGATGCCGGTTAGTACACTTTCGATTTCATGAATTCCCACAGTCAAAATTCACAAGATGTCAGATCGGGAGAACTTGGAGGCCATGCGTGATTAAAATATCGACTGATAACGCAATTTTCCACTAAGGTTGAGTGAAGCAGGCGTTGCACAGCCATGGTAATATGAAATGATGCTTTATCTGGCGTAAAGGTGATTGTTTAGAGTGCCTGTCGTGCTTAAAGTTCAGGAACAATGTTCTTTAACAGTGCTGTTTATCTTTGACAAGTGACAAAAAATGTTTTAAAACCAGACTGTGACCTTGAAAAAGATGGACCGATTATGAAACCAGCAGTGGAGTCACAACAGACTGCCAATTCAGGCTGTTGCAAGAATTCCTCAACAAATACATGTGAATTTTCTGTGGTCCACCTTCGAAAATTGTGGATGTTAACAACATCATAGAATGTGAGATGCACTTCATCTGTCCAAGGCACTGTGTGAAACTAGTCGTGCTGTTCTTCCATTTTATCGAATACCAAAATCTTGGCGAGAGTCGAAATCAGAAGATTTCCCTTCTTGATTATGTTGCAACTTGTAGAGATACTGCTTCAGAGTTATTCGCAACGCGCTTCAAACCCTTCTGTACGACACTCCTGCCTACCTCGAAACTCCTAGAGCACTGCACTCCCCATATGCAGAAATTGTCGATATGGATTGAACCACCTGCTCTACCGTCGTGGCAACATAGCGGCTTCTGAGGGACGTCCAATTCTTGGACGTGATGCCAAAGAACATGTAGCTTTAAATTTCTTCATCATTTTGTTCAAGACAGAAGACGTTATTGGTCCTTTGCTATCTTCCATATCTTTCATGTTGCGATATGCTTTTCAAATTCATATAATATAGTTTAACTTAGAGTGCTGTCTCAAGTATGGAGAATATTTCGATGTATATAAGCTTCGACTGCAGTTGCTCCTTTTTATATCGTTAGTTACTTTCAAAATCCTACATCTAACATTGCCATCTACTGGTCACCAATAGAACTATTTTTGCTTCTTTTCCATCCGTTTAGTACAAACCGCATCACTTTATCTTTTTTTGTTTCCTAATTATTCATGTTTAAAGTTCTTCTTGACTTATGGATCACCCGGTTCATAAATCCGCCAATGGTCACACAAACTATGAGTTAAATTACTGAAAAGCGGCATATGATTTGATTTTTTTTGGTAAATCTTCACACACATTAAATTAAATCAGCCAAAGAGTTGGCTGGTTTTTTTTTTTCATTCTATATTTCATTTTTTTTTTCATTTCATTTATACATGTGTATGTGATGACTGTAATTTTTAAAAAAGAAAAAAAAAAGGAAGCATACCTTTTAGATCATGATTTTTACATTGAGTTGTTCAAGCGTCTAAATTTGAATTAATTATAAGACAATGGGATAAAGATATGTAATCTGTCTTCTTAAGCCCTAGTATCAGTCCCTTTACTCATAAGGCCGACAATTGCAAATAATTTAGTTTGACTATGAAATTTGCCTATCGAATATCGAATTTTGGTTCTAGTTAATAAACCGGATGGAAGCTAAAATGTATTATTTATCTTCTTTTTTATACGAAGAAGCTAAAAAACTCAAATTGTAGCAGTACATAATAAAGTTTAGGGGATTATATTCCAGTTTAAGAATTCAATTATGAAGGTAAATTTGCACTAAAGCAATATTTTCACCTCCATTCAATACGAAAGTGCATAAAAAACGAACGCAGATAGCGACTAATAACAAGTACCTGCAGTGGAAATTATATGAAATTTTATATCTGCTTACATGAAATTGTTGTAAACTACAGCATTTTCTTAATATACTCCAGAAAAATAAAGATTGCCGTTGGAATAAAATTGAGGAATACGTGTTCGAATTTTTTGATAAAGATAACTTTAGTAAAGAAATGCTCAATGAAAATTTCAAATGTGCTAAAAAGTAACAAAAAACTAAATAATTTAGAAAAAAATCTAAAAAAAAACTATTTGAGAGAAAAATTAAGATTGCCGCATAATTTTTCACCATATTTTTCCTTTCACTTCATTTCAGATACCTCGAATGTATTAGGATGTTCATAATAACAGCCTTTTCACAAATGAGATATAATCCTCGGCTATAATCTATCATAGATTTTTTTGCCTTTTAGATTCATCATCATTTTCTTTAAATCTTAAGATCTAGGTCCCAAAATATAGGAAGAAATAACAAAAAAAAAGTTCTTTAAAAAGAAAAATGTAAGTGTAATATCCGTCACTGTAAAAGTCATTAACTACCAACATCCGCCATGTTGTAAAGGGGAAAAGAATTCCTTAAGCCCCTGTGTTTTTTTTTCAACCCTTATTTTCTTTGGATAGATAGCTTTACATATCTTTCATCATGATCATCATCATCAGAACTGCTGACGAACGGAATATAATGAACACCCAGCAGTCTTCCAAACGATCGGTGTTATATTTCAGAGAAAGTGAGAGCTGAAGTGAAGAGAGGAAGGGAAAAAAAACGGAACGAATCCGCGTGAAATAAGGAACGTTTCGGATCCTTTGTTACGGACCAAATGGCGGGAAAAAGAAATGGGAAGAAGGTGGGGGGGGGAGAGTGAAATGGAGAGGGAAAATTTAAGAAGTGGATTCCCCACGGCTCCGGTCACGTGACAAGTGGAGCGGTGAATAGTTGTCAACCTCGATTTTCCCTTGCCGTTTTTCCGATTCGGGAAGTGAGGGAGATCAAAAAACGCGCGGGATTTAAAGTTTCTTCAACTTGACGTTTAAACCAAAAAAGAGGGGCTGGTCATAAATTTCAAGATGAAGAAGTTAACTGTTCCCGCAGAGAAGTAATCGTTAAGCTACGGGATGCCGAGATACAATAAATTTAAAGAAAAGACAACTGTTTTTTTTAAGCGATGTTGAATAGATGAAAAATCATCACAAACTATTGGATCGCTGGTAACGTTTTACATGAAAATCGCAAATTTTTTGGAGTTGAACGCTAGATATTTGATACTACACTAGAAGAGGCACACTTTTCTGCTAGAGTTTTATTCGCAGATGAAGCCTGTTTTGCGATTGAAGGTGTCTTCCACACGCACAATGCGAATATTTGGTTATTCGAAAATCCCCCCATCACTATCTCGTCTAACGTGCAACACTTTTGATCTAAACATCTGCGAAGAATCCTCTATTTAGACCCTAATTTTACTGGAACGCCTCAGCTGCACAAAGTTCCTTGCTTCCTTGCAGACGTTTCTCCGGAATTACTGCTGGGAACACCGATAATTGTACACCAGAACAATTGGCTAATGCATGTTGGAGCACCAGAAAGCTTTAGTTACATTCGTGAAATCTGATTTGTTGTTTACGAATGAATTTAACGTCCATCAATTCTGCAATTCTCATTATTGAATACTTTCTCACTGCTTTTATTTCTCTAGAAAGCAGGAACAATTTACTTACTTTAAGGTTTCTTCTCGATTACTTGTTTTTAATCCTTGCCTTCACACTGCGAATATCTCCGGAGGACTCATTGTCTTTTCGGCGTCAGTTTTTGCGATTTTCCTGAATAAACAATGTCAACGATCCTGTGTTTTCTGATAATTTTTCATCTACTTAATGCCCACTATCCTTACTCTGAATTTCTGTTCCGAATTCGGCAATGCTCTCTACGAACATCGGTATTGATGTTGCAGTGATTGTTTCAGGCTCTACTTTTAGTTTTCCCCGAATGTTTTAATAACTCTTGAGTTGTCATACTACACGCCTATATCAAATTAAAGAATATAATTTTTTTTTACATTTCCAGGATTTTATTTTTTTTTCAAATTTTAATATTTTTGCAAATATGAGTTCTAAACTACTTTTTCGTTTTAGTAAATTACGACCCCCTAGATCGTAAAATCCACAAGCATGGAAAAGAAACTTTTAAGATTGAGCTTTCGTTTAAAAAAATCATATTTGAAACAAAATTTGTTATTTTTTTAATTAGTTTTTTTTTTTTTTTTTTTTTTTTGCATTTTTCAATAAAAGTCCAACCCTCCATTTTTTACAAATTTCAAATACTACAGTAAATTTTCAATTACTAAATCAACTACAATTTTCAACTACATGGTTTGGACAACATGTTGAATAATGATTCTTTATCCTCCTGATGCCTACTATCACCCCTCAGAATTTGCCCGTTGAATTCAGCTTTGTGGACCGAATAAAAGAGTAGACCTGCAAAAAATGAAACAGAACTACAAATCAAATCGAATTCCAAAACAAAAAAAGCATTGTGTACTTGTGAATATATTTTTTAATTGCTAATAAAATAAGAATACTCTTTTCTTTAAAATATATTTATGGATAAATAAACCCTAAATTCCTATTTCATTGCGAACAATGAAAAAAAAAACCCCAATTGAATGAAATATTTGTAACAACTATAAAAACAATCATAATTTCAGTTCAATAATAAAATACACATTGCTTTTAATATGTTTAAAATAATTCCTCAAAATATGAATATATATATATATATATATATATATATATAT
>JAPMOQ010054246.1:23263-80881 GCA_026543055.1 Argiope trifasciata | reverse complement strand
AACCGCTAAAAAAATTAAAAATAAATGTTATATATATATATATATATATATGATAACTTGAAATTTGCTATAGTAGATTTCGTTTTTAGTTTTTTTTTTTTCAATTACTATTCGTGGCAAAAACTATATAATTTCAGATTTTTTTAATTTTCTAATATTCTTTGTATAAAAATGTCTTGATGAAAGCATGATTAAAATAGTTATTCATAGAATATTCATAAATTACACATTAACTTCTAGGCATACGAATTTACTAAACTACCAAATTATATGGCAGATCTTATTTGGGATAATTATTGTTATTTTAATCCACTAGCACTTGAGGGGCATTTGAATGCGTTTTCAATTGATTTTTTTCCTTTTAATTTACATAATATTTGAAGATTAAAAATTAAAAACTTAGTAATTCAATAGCGATTCAGACTCGTCATTGTATACGAAGTGGTTAAGGAAAACCAATGCATGCAATCGAAGGGATGAAATTCCTTTTTCGGGAGAAATATTTGCTTTCAATAGCTTCGGGGGAAAATAAATACTTAACCATAAGAAATCCGGCTTAAAAATGAAGATACGGGAATTCATATTGAATACCTAATTGTTTCTTAATAAACTGCATTGATTTTTAAGTCTAAATACATATTGAAAAATAAATACGTGGGGGATTTAATGTTTAAGCAGTTCATTTTTCATAGGAATATTTTTGATATCTTACATAAAATAGTAAGTTAGTGTAGTTACAAAATATTTTATCCAGTATTCTGAAGAAACACCTTTATATCGCTTCCTCATTCTATATTGATTGCTTTAGAAGTATAGAAAAAAGATTATGTATTAAATGCATTTTTTGTTGTTGTTGTTACGCATTTATTCTCCTCGGGTTCGAAACACATCTGAATTCCTGCTGGTTACTGCAATCCTAGGGAATTCTAGGTAGGGAACTGTGCTGAAAAATCGATTTTCTGTAAAAACATCGAATTTTTTTTATTTATCATTGTGGATTTTTGAAAAATTTTCTTTTATAAAACTTTTCCTTTCAATATTTATTTTATATAACTTCAGATATAAAATAAAAGCATGCATTTGTTCATTTAGCAAGACACGTCATTTTGGCGCGATATCTGTTTCTATCTATGTTCTGTAATCTAGAAAGGAGTATAACCTATTTTTTCTTCTAGTTTTAAAACTCAAGAGAAATTAAATCTCAAGAGTCTCATAAAGAAATAGACACAAATATTGGCAATTTTTTGACGGTCATTAAAAGAAACATAGAACATTTTTTAACAAATTATTTTTCAATAAAATGAACTGAAAGAAATGATCAGCGTCTGAATAAAGAGCTAAATAATACTCGATTTTCTTTAATTAAATTTAAAATTTAATATAATGAGTTATTTTGCAGCCAAATGTGAGATATTGTGCTTGCCCCCTTTTCAGATTTGTCATGCAATACTCGTCAACAAATCTCTGTGCCGCCTTCTGGCAGTAGTAGGCTATTGACGATGAAATTTTCCAACTCCCACCGACGGACGAGGGAGGTTGGAGGTCTCAATTGCCCCATTCTCACCTGTGGATGACGCCTCTGATGAAGGGGGAGGGTATCGTAAACGGAATCGATAATTAAACGGAATCGATACCCCCCCCCCCCTTCATTTAATTAAAGCATTTTCTCTTCGAAATCCTCCATTCTAAGGAAGAGATTTCAAAGTGCTTTGTTTTAAAGGTGAGTAATTAAAATGCGGATGAGAAAATACATGCATTTATATAGACTAATTAAAATCCATTTTCAGAGTATTGTTGTTAAAAAATAATTACTGAAAATACGAGATTTTATTCAAAGAATCAAATTTTGCTTGTGAATTCAATTTTTAAGCAAAATTTACACGCTATAAGATTATTTCAGATAATATTGTTGCTAAAAAATATATAAATTTAATTTTGTTTTCTTTAATTTTTATATCCTTTCATTTTTCTTACAGGAATATGTCGATTGATTTATCTTAAGTCACAAGCATTATTACCAGAAATTATTTATCAGGCAAGTAAAATCAAATTACGCCAATTTTTATCTAAACTGAACATGCCATGAATTGATACTTCAGATTTAATAAAGTATTTGGAATCTTTCAATTGAATTAATAATATTCAAGAATTGCGTTTTTTCTTTTTAAATCAGTAACATGACAATTTTTTCTACAATTCAGTTATTATTTCTTTTTTTTTGTAAAGAAATTCCAGATTGCATCTTATTATAATGTGTTTTTCCCGTAATTTGAAAATTATTATCATGATTTTTTTTTGGTTTAAGGATTTTGAAGCCTCAAAATGCTTAGATAATTGACTGTCGATTTATCGCTTTTGAGGCATTCATTTTTCGCTTTATTTCATTCATTTTTCGCTATTTATCGCCATTTGAAGTTACAACTTGATTTCCAAATTATCCTTTCTCTGAAGTCTTACGAATTGTATTAATTAATTTAAGTTCATTAAGCAAATTAACTTGGTTTGAAACAATTACGAGCCTAACAGATTAAGCTTGCAACGATATTTAAGAAAACGATGGGTTTTTTTAAATCTCAAATTCGGTCGAGGTCCAAAACTTTGTTTGCCAGCTAGTAAAATAGGAAATGAAAGTTATATATATATATATATATATATATATATATATATAAAGAGAGAGAGGGGGGGGGATAGAGACCGATAATGGTCTCATAATTCTTTCAAACAGGTTTAAACTGGTTTATGTCTTAAATTAATTAAGACAAATAATGATTTAAAAATGATAATGTATTGACATGATGACTTGAAATTTACAATCGTAGATTTCATTTTTATGTTATATTTGCTCTGGGGAAATATGTAGGAATTTATTCTTGGATGCAAAGTAAATACTACATTGGAAGAGTTTTTTTTTAACTATCCCAAAAGTATATTTATCTAAATATGTACTTAAGTTTTATTTAGAAAGTAATCTGTACTTTTTTATAATATACAATCTAATAAAAAGGAATATTCATCAAGAAGGAAATGTTATGACTTTTTAAAGAGCTCTAATGCATTTAATAGAAAAAATATAATGAAATAAGTCAGTGCTGATTTTAATCAATTATATTTTCGAAATGCGTAGTATATCTATCATTTATTAGCAACTAGTATATCAAATTATAGACTTAAGACTAGATTCTCAATATTTTTGTTATTTCACACAGAATGGGAAAAAAAGAATGACAAAAATGGATTTAATATCTCATATTTATAAAGAATGTATAATATTCTAATATCTAATTGGAAGAGTCAAAATAACACTAATGTTATCATATGCATAAATTTTTTCAAAATAAATAGTTTCAGTCGAGAAACAACAATTTTTGTTGTTGCTGTTGTTGAATATGTGGGGAAATATAGAAAGAAAGAAACTTGGGGGGAAAGTTACTTTTCCGTTTATTTTTCCTTTTTCTTTATTTTTTCGGAAACTTGGAGAAAAAAAAGAAAAAAAAAATCCTCAATCGCCATATAAAACATCCATATTTTATTGAATATTATTTATTATTTGATACAATTGATTTTTCTTCACTATGTATGAATCTTTACATCTAATTGCATATTTCATTTATAATTGCGATTCACATTAAAGGCAAATGGTCGTCGCTTATTTTCCGAGTTTTACAGGAAGTGAAATATGATTTCTATCAATCTATTTTAGGGAAGCAGAGATTATTTTCTCAAGTCTTCTTTATTACCTTAATTAATGACCGAGTTCTGAAATGATGTTAAATGAAAATCTGCCTGATTAAAAAGTAATTAGAATCCCGATTTCAAACTCATTATCATGTTAAAATAATATCTCTCTAATCTGCGTGGCACTCACGACGGATTAGATAATAGGAACGAGGGAAATGAAGTCAATGAAGAGGAAATAAAATTGCTGCCTAAGAGATTTTAAAAGGTAAACTCTTCGTACGAGTTCCATAATTTATTATGAACTAGGCAAAATATTTTCTAAAGCTTTATAATTCAAAAATGTTTTATCATTATCTTTCTTTTCTATTTCCTGCCTTCAGATTCGTACTATACAACACACTCACTTATGGTTGAGTAAATAAACTTGATATAAAAATTGAACTATTTCCTAGAAATTAGGAGGAATAAAAGTTATTTAGGAACTCAATGACTGTTTTCTTAAGGATTTATATTTTTATGACAAAATTAAAATTCATTGGTGTAGAGCAGAGGTGTCCAAACTACGGCCCGCGGGCCAAACCCGGCCCGCCAAGTGATTTTATCCGGCCCGCGGAGGATTTTAAAACATAATGATGTTTTCGCCCAAACCTTTTCATTTTCATAAAGGTATATCGAAAAACTACGTGGCCAACAAAACGGAGTTGTTGTATTTGACCAAACACAAATGTTTATCGCGCTGTTAAGTTATAAGACTAAATAAAAAAATATATTTCGGTAACTCAAACATAAAAGAAATTTTATACGCATGTGAATTTTGACGATAAGCAGAGTCTTATTGTTTTGTTATAAATAAAGCATCAGCAATTTTGAATAGTTCGCTTAAAGAAGCACTTAAGTATAAATAAACAAATATCGTTTTGATTTCGACAAAAAAAAAAACAGTTTTATCATTCGCATTAGAAGTTGCATGAAAATATTTCAATTTATATAAAATAATTATATAATTATACTTTGTTTGTTTAGTATTTTGTATTTTCAAGTTACAATAAAATGGTATTAATTAATAGTATTTAATGCTACTTTACTCATAATGATATTTTTCAATTTGTATATACATGTGGCCCGTATAACATGGATCTAATTTCGATTCGGCCCGTGCCGCGAAAAATTTGGACACCTCTGGTGTAGAGCCATTGAAAAATGACATTTTTTTTATATTGTGTCGATAAATGGTATGTTCTCCGTACAAATAGAAATAAAAGTTATAAATGCATCAGTAATTGAATTTCAGTTTTATCACAATTACACAAAATAAGCATGAATATAAAGTTGAAACCTGAAAGTTTATCCATGCTACTTTCTCATTATCAATAGAATTCACAGAGGAGGGTTCTCAAAATATATCGGGGCCTGTGGCCTCATATTAACAAAATCGACCACAGCCAAGACGGGTTAAACAAATTGGTCCAGCGGTGTGATAAATGCCTCCACAGGTTTGGTGATTAGGTAGAGAAGTGGCCACCACACATGTCTCTTAATTGCCATTTGTATTCTGCGTCTATTGTTAACAAAGTATATTTCCTTTGCCATGAAAACTTTTTTTTGATAACCCCTCGTACTAATATCAATATAATAACTCAAGAATATTTTCTCCGAATTCAATGATTTTTTAAGCTTTGCTTTTTAGAATAAGAACTTGTTGCATATTATAATGCACAATATTTTTAAGAGCACAAAAAATAACAATTTGATATATGGATACACCTACAAAAAAAATCAAAATTTCAGAAAAAATCATTTTTATAGAGAATAAGAGAAGAAATCTCGAAAGTAGGACATATTTTGTATAGTATGGTAATAAAATGAAGAAAAAAGAATATGGTTTATGTTGAGGATTGCGATTTCTCACAAATCTGTAATTTTGCTGTAGGAATCATATTTAAAATTTCATCATTTCTTTCAAACATCTCAGTTATATTTCTTGCATTTCATTCTTTTCAGTTACCACGTTCGTATGTTCACAGCTATAACTACATATCACTGGATTTATAAATTGAAAACGAAATTATTTCCGAACAGGTTTTTATTGGACTCGGCGAAATAAAATAAAAAATTGAATTCAGAT
This sequence comes from Argiope trifasciata, assembly GCA_026543055.1. Lineage (NCBI taxonomy): Eukaryota > Metazoa > Arthropoda > Arachnida > Araneae > Araneidae > Argiope > Argiope trifasciata. The sequence goes on along the minus strand of JAPMOQ010054246.1, from coordinate 75,078 downwards.
CATACATATTTTTTAGTTAAGAAAATAAGTAATGTTTAGTAAATTTTCATATCAATCTCTTTAATTTTCATGCCACCTGTTGCAGGTATTAAATAATTCTTCTTCTCAATAACGAAAATGCATATAAGTTTAAAATTACATTAAAAAATAAAATTTGTTATTATATATATATATATATATATATATATATATATATATATATATATATCGTATTTATTAATAGTGAACAACTACCCCTCTTTAAAGAAAATTAATAGTCATGCTCAATACAAAATGTTTGTCACTAACTCATCTTTTAGCTGAACCAGAGATAAAAGGTCGCTGAGTCTAGGCGCCCTCGCAAAACAAACCCACATCACTGGCATTTACAATACAAATTAATAAAAAAAGAAATAATATTAATTTCTCGAAAAATAAATAAATAAGGACTACACTCTCAACGTTTGCATATCATGCAGCATAATTTCAGATCATTACCATGCCAATCAACGCTGTTAAGATGCAGTGTATCACGGAAATTTAAAGAAGTAGAAATTTTTGTCAACATGCAAAACATGACAAAATCTTGGTAACTTTCTGAAAACTCGTCAACAATCAATCAAATAAGAATGGGTCAATGGTGCGTCAATCAAGGACTTATAATTGTTAAATATATATATAGTTTATACATAATAGTTTAAGTATAGTTTTATAGTTTGCACTTATAATAGTTTTTTTTAAATTCTAACTTCATATTTTGACGAATCAGCACGCCTTAGATCTCCCAGAATCTAAGAATCTTATTCTTGTAAAATAAAATCACGTCATCGCGTTTTATTTAAAATCATTTTTTAAACAAAATTGAGTGTGATAAGGCCTTTAGCCTTGGATATTCCAGTGATATATATGCAGTTTTCTGAACAGAACTGTTTTCAGATGCAGAGATGGAGGGTGGGTGGTCGAGACACATAAGCAGCCCACCCCCACGTGGTGTTCCTTGGGTAACGGTGCAGTTCTTTGGAACTGCATAGGCTAAGAAACTACTCAAGGATGAAAAAAATAACGTTTTTATTTAGTTTGACAGAATTACACAGCTTATTTTTGATTTTCCGTATTAATGCCCCAAAATTTCATTACAAGCATCAAATTTAGAGCATGCAGAATGTGTACTTATAGTAGCATCAACTGCAATGTTTTTTTAGATATACGTAAGAATTCTATATTTTTTCATCTTTAAAAAATAAAAAAGAATTTAAAATATATATTTGATAAAGAATTGTTGTAAAAACTCACACATACAGATAATCACTAGTGTTGGTAATCATAAATTTGATGGAGGAATCTTATAACGACTTTAATTTGAAAAATTATAGTGACAAAAATTTATAAATTCCTAATGTAATTCGTCACCATATATTTATAGCCAATTATGACAAAGTAGATTAAATGCCTTATGGTCAGAGTCGTAGAGATGGTGAATATTTTACGAACGGTTGTTATGTACTTAACATCGAAAAGTCACAAATATCAAAGATCAATACTTTTCGAAGAGAGATGTGATTCAAATCCTTAATATGATTTCACTAGTTACATTTCGATTGAAGGTCCTAGATCAAGATAGAAAATAATAATCGATACGGTCTTCCCAATGGAAACTCCAGAACAGAAACTCAATCTTGCATAGGGGAAGTCTTAAGAGTGCCACAGAGAATGAAACCAGATATCGACAGAAGCACATCCTATCGATGGGGGGCAGGGATAAAGCGGTGACCAAACTAACGAAGGATTTAATTAACAAGCCGAATAACATCCAACAAGAAAAGAATTCCTAGTCCCCATGAAATATTGCTGTGTGGGTGTAACACTCAGAAGGTCAACAACCGACCCAGGGAACTGCCCCTAATAAAACTTTCCCTTACTCTTTGAAAAAGTCTTCCGAAAATCGACATTGTAAATCACGAGAGGGGTTTGGCGGACCACCCAAACTTGGAAAATATATTTTTTGAGTTGCATGGAAAATCGTACTGAGGTCAGGGAAAATGTTAGGATTCTTAGAACCTACAACACACCAATGATTAATTATTGAAGCCTTTTTTGGAGGGACATTTAATTGTTCTTCATAATTCTGTTAATTAATTTTAGAGAATCCAGTAATTTAGAAAGAGTAATTGAATAATTTAATATTTATAGTATTTCGTTTGACAAGACTTGATTTTTAACAATGATTCCGATTATTAATTTTTAAATCCAAGAGAATCGGACAAGATCTATGTGCCTATGTAAATGTAAGACTTCAAACTCATCCCTAAAGAATGGGCTCAATCCTTTCTCTCAATAGATTTGGTACTAACAAAGAATTCAGATAAGATGTCCCCAATTTTTAAGTAAATTACTCATTTAGAAATATTAAATAGGCTTCAGTGGGAAAGGAAACGAACAAAGTTAAGGTGAATTTACCTCGTGACCCGAAAATCCTCCGAAAATTACGGCAAAAGAGACATACCAATTTAAACAGCAAAAGACAAAAACAAAGCAAAACATTAAAAAACATCACCAAATGAAACAAAAATATATATAAAAAGTAAAAATACATAAGAATATTCAACCAAAATTAAAACGAACAACTCAATTAAATTAAGAAAATAAAAGAGAAAGAACTTACCCGCCACCGGAAAATCTACCAAACTGCTTTTCTAATTATAATACAGTGTAAATAAAGATAAATGTAGTTTATGAGAGCCATCTATTTCCTAATATTTCAACATTTCTTTTCTTATTAAAATATTGATATTGCAGTAGTTTTGGGGAAAATCATTATTGTTTAAATTTTTAATAAAACTATTTGCTGCTTTTATAAATGAAATTTTGTTATTACAAATTGTTTTATTAAATTGTGAGAAAATTAAATTTTTGAAAATTTTAGAGTTAAGATTAGAGTGATAATTCCAGAGTTTAACTATATTAAATTTGAATTCGTCTCTTTTATCATAAATACCGACTATTGTTTTATCATCAGCAATTTCGATCCTCAAATCCAGATAAGTAGCTTCAAAATGATTTTTATTTGTTTCTGTTAAAATTAATTCTTTAAGATAGCAGTTAGTTACAATATTGGTATTATCTAAGTTAATCAAAATTAAATCATCAATAAATCGCCATCCGTTTATTAAGTAATTATTAATTATTTTTTTCTCGTAATGTAGGAAAATGTTGGCTAAAACACTTGAGAAAGCTGTACCCATTGGAATACCCTTAACTTGCTTGTAACAATTAATACCATTGAAAACATAATTTCCGGTAATATTAAAATTGCATAAAACTAGCCAGTTATGTTTATTAATTATATTTTCATTTAAATATTCGTCATATATAAGACTACAGACATTTATTAACTTCTCTCGTGGAAGCTTTGTATCTAAATTTTCAAAGTCAAAAGAATTAATCTTATAAATTTTTTTATCTTTTAAAAAATCCTAAACCTTTTTGTTATTATTAATAACAAAGCAATCTTCTTCTTCAATATTACTTAGGATAATTTTTAGGTATTCGAAAAATTGCTTCCCCATGTAGTAATTATAACTGCCTGTACTTCAGGTAATAAATCCCTTATTTTGAATTCTTGCCTGGAAGTGACCCATGACGAAGTTTTCATGTCGGATTATTTTTCTATTGGCTATAGTTTTGATTCGGTTATGTTCTTTTTTGCTTGGCTTATTTTGTTCATTCATTTTCATTTGTATTTTAATTGTAGCTGCATTTGCGCTCACCATATACAATGATTGATTTAAAAACTAAAAGCTTTTTTAATTCTTAAACTTGTTTGAATCTGTAATGATTTTTAGTTCCGATTCCGGTTTTGGTTTCGTTTCCGTGGTTAGTGCCGTTTCTGTTTCGTTTGCATAATTTTATTAATTATAGTAATTTGGATTTGTTTCGTTAATTGGTTCTATTTTATTTACCTTTCATTTTGTGAACTTTTAGCTTTTAATTCCAAATTGAGTTTTAATTTTGATTATATATATATATATATATATGTATATATATATATTTCAATTAAATAATTTAGTAGGAATGTTGCTTCGCTCAATATAGAAATTATGATTATTCATATATAACCACGCATTGGAAGAAAAATAGTTCTAAAAGATACTGTTATATAAATGCCAATACACAGTAAAAACAGTATTTCTCTGTCATATAAGAAAATTTATTATGAAAGAAGTGATCAACTTAGTTTTAGTTAATTTTTTAAATCTGAATTATGATTGTTGAAATTAGCTTGCTTTTGATTACTTACTCACAAGAGTATATTTAACTTGAAATTCTATAGACTTGCAACATTTAAAACTAGTTTAAAAAAACTTATACTGTTCCACATTCTGTCCAAGGCATCTTTCTAATTTTCAATAATCTCACAAAAATGGGAACTGGAAGAATGAAAGTATTTAAAGCTTAATTAATACAAAAACTTTCTCATTCAGCATTGTTTATGCGCATAACAGATTATATTCTTATGTAATATAAATAATTTCACTAACATTGATTCTTATACATCCAATAATTTACTACATTAAAGAGTAACAGTATTTAAAAATGGACGCACTTTATAAAATTTTCACTATTGCATATTTACGAAACCTTAACTGTAAGTGTAAGTTTTAAAAAGTATATTAAAAGCATATTTTTGTATCGAAATCTATGCATAATGCAAAAAAAACAAAAAAAACAAAACAAAAAAAAAACGTTTTTTTCATAATATCATCATCATCATCAAAAAAAAGAAAAAGAAAGAAAGGTATTGGCAAGCACAATTCTCTTTCATTGTTGCTACCAATATTTCAATATTGGTTTGCTACAATGAAAGAGAATTGTGTTTCATTTCATCGATTAAAGTAAAATGTGTTTACCATATTTTTTTAGTATGACAAAAAAAAAAAAAAAAAAACTGTGCAGCAAAAGGTGACATTATTAATAAGGTTATTCTTTGAATTTAAAAATGGTGAAAAAACTTTTTGTGCTGTAATATTTTCGGAAATTATCACGTAAACCGCCAAAGTTTCGCTCCATTTTTAATAAATCAAAATGAATATTTTTAAATGACTTGGAAGCTGCATGTAATACTTGGTTTTTCCTTGTTCCATTAAACAATTATTTTCTCATTACCCAAATATAACCAATGTAGATTCACGAATAGTTTGAAAGATCAAAAGTAAAATATGTGGGTACAGAAATGCTAGTGTACATTAAAAAAATAATAAAAAAATAAACTATTACTTTGTTGTCATGTTGCAATTCAAATTTTAATTTAATGATATTGATGCAGAAAAATTTCTCTAAAAGCGTTATTTAAGATTTCTAAAATAACTTATCTAAAATAACTCTCAAACCAATTTTGTAATTAGCAGTATTTGCACGGAGTACCCATAACTTGATAAATATCAGAAACATAAAATAAAGCTATTAAATTGTATTAATCATTAAAAAGCCAAAAAATAATGATTTTATATGAGTTTTTTAAAAATTATTTGATTAAGATATTGTTTAGTGAACTAATGTAATATACATACACACATACATTTCACTTTATGAGTATAGATCACAGCGATTTTGAAGAAAACGCATTCAGAAATATGAGAATATTCATATATTAGTAAATAAAAGAGGATATAGAATTTCTTATATTTTACCTCCCTTTAAATTAATTTAATTCCAGTAATTATTTTTCAGATAAAAGCCATATAATTTTTTTCCATAAGAATAAAATTTATTCATTTATTGCAAAATATCTAAATAAAATGAACATAATGTACCAGATCAAATATATAAAACGTCGAGAATGATTATAAAAGTGTGTAGAGAACAAAAAACTTTGGAAACATTCTTATTTGTTTGAACTTAACATTTTTTTTTGCTTTTGGGCCTCTATAATAGTAGAAGGATCCTGAATTTTCATCGATCTTGGATCAACAAGTTCTGGGAATATACAGTTAAAATAAAAGAAGCTCAATTTTTTCTCCATTTTTTTGTTGCCAAAATATAGCATCACGAGTTATTTTTATGTTTTTTGCCCCATCTCCCTCCACGTCGAAAATATACAAAAGCAACTTTGCGATATATGCAGCTGACCCTGCACTTGAAAATAATACTTATGGTTCTTATTTACAGTTGTTTTCCAATCTTTGTTTAGTTTCTAAAATGCAAATTTTTCTGCTTTTATTGCCTCATCTGGAGAAATATTTCTGCTTGATGCTGGGCATTTTACTTAAACAATCCCATCATCACCAATCAGCCCATCCAGAGATGCAGCTAGATACGGAAAATCTGGGTTTTCGAATAAACCGCAACATTCAACTTTGAAATTTAAATTTTCTTCCAATGCCGTAATAGCATTGATCTTGTTTTTCTTGGCTGTATTTCGTAGAAGCAGAAAGAAAATGCGAGCATAATTTATTTTTAATTATATTTTCGCAACTAGTTGTTTCTATTCTGCAGAAAACGACTCCAAAATCAGAAGCCGTTAGCCGCTGCCGACGCTTTTTCCTTTTTGCCGACGTGTACAATCTTTTCTTTGAACCTCTTCAATAATCCACATTCAGTTAATCCCCCCCCCCCCAATATTTCAAACATGTAAAAAAGAAAAATAAACGATACGCAAATTTATAGATAGATATAATCATATACTAGAAAAAAGTCTACTAAATTTGTTTCCTAGGATGCTGCAGCATACGCAAAAACAAGTGCTGTTTGTGAAACTGCAGATGACCGCAGCTGTGATGGTAAATAAAATAAAAAAAAGGCAAAAAGAAAATAATGTTGAGGGAAGACATAGTGAAGACCAGATAATAAAAGTCACAAACAACCAGAGGATAAAGGGATTGTTGACAACAAGGGATCCTCCCTATGTGACTGGTCACAATCAGCGAGTTTCTTTTTTCACAAACAACCCTGTGAGCGTCTTCATTCTGGAGCATTTCGCCTCACTTGTGGTTTTTCGAGGTTGTTTGATGTCTTCAGTTTACTGACAATTTGCAGAAAATTCCCTATCTACATCTCTCGACGATAATAGTCCTAAAATGGATCAGATGTTCTTTGTATTGATTAAGATAGCTCCATGAAGTCTCATTTAACTTTGTTGAATGGAACTAACGTTTAAAACCAAGAATTATTTCTCATTGCAATACAAATAAAGATTTTTCTTATAAATTTCAAAGTGAAGCTCAAACATTTCAGCAAGGCAAAAATGTGAGTATCTGAATTAACCCTTTCAGGGGCACTATGCCAAAAAGGATTTTTTTTTCGAAACAATTATTTAAATCTGATTATCTCCTATTACTGACATGTAATTTACAGTTTAAAAAAATTAAGGTCCTTATGGGGCTGGGGGGTAGGTGACATATTGAGTATGTCACCGCACATCTAGAACATGTTTTGGAGCGAATGCACATACATGCACCTATACAATATTACGATTCAAAACACATTTTAAAACATTTTAAATATAAAATAAATTGAGGCTATACATAGATATAATAATTTTTTTTTATTTTGCCCAAGATCCATGTTTTGTAACGTATTTTTACTATTGAAATGTGGATTTTTCTTTTATATATACATACATAAAAGTAAATATATATGAATGAGAAATTATGACAGGATATATATAATTTTATTGAAATTAATATATGGAGAATATATAGAGAAAAATAGAATAAATATTATTATAAAGATATACAGAAAAAATGCAAAGTAATATACATTAAAAATATACACAATTTTTTACGGAACCAATTTTTTTATAAATTTACACTATTAGCATATTGAAATATAGAGATGCATTGAATTATAAAGAAATATATATACAATAAATAATAATAGATGTAATAAATATATTTATTTCTTCTCTTTTATATTAGAAATTGCTTTATATTATAATATTATTAGCACACAATATATATATTTTTATAGATATAGATAAATATATACAATGAATCTTAATGTATTTAATATATAGTAATATATATATATATATAGTAATAATATATATGAAAATAATAATATACTAATAATATATATAACATATTATTTTGAGTGAAATTTCTCGAAGCAAGTTTTGGGACCTTTTTTTGAGAATGCAAAGTGGCACATTGCAAGTTTTGCACATGAATGTTGTAGTACGCCTGTTAGTCTTTGTACTACAAAGTGCACAACGTCTTTGTGTGCACTTTATCGGCAAATGTTCGACATTTGACAAACGTTTGTTCTCAGGTACAAAAGGCTAATGGCGCTTTATTTGTCTCGAAGTGCTGAAGACGCGCTTTTTTGGAATATGTTCCAAGTTCGACATAGCTACCAATCCCCTTACTACAGATAAACGAAAATCTTTTGCATTTTTACATTCTGTATCCTTCGGTAGCTCTTTATTCAAAATAAATGCATTCGTAACTACCATATCAATGAAATGAAAGAAAATCCTGTGCCACCATTTAAGGCTTTTTCGATCAATTTCGTAGAGACTTTTCAATTGATCGAAATAATCAACAAATCCCATATTTTTATTATATCTGTTTATTATTTAAGGACAAGGCACTTGTATTACTGTCCCATCTCTTTCTTTTTTTTTTGTACAGTGGAAACTGCAGTTTCACCTCCTAGAGTGGAAAGAATGTTCATTCATTTCTTTCTTGAGCCCCTGTCTCTCCATTTCAAACATAAAATTTTGTCATTGCTCACTGCCCAGTCAAATTCTCCACGTTGTAGGTCTTTGTCATCTGACAAATTTCGTGGTAAATTTTTTCTCTTAATGACAACAGTGTCACAAGCGAAAATTTTTTGCTGCTCCAGAAATTGAAAAAGATTGTACGAAGTGAAAAAATTGTCCATATATACACAATGATTTTTTCCGACCAGAGTTTCAGTTAGTTCTCTTACAACTCTTTCACCTAAATTTTTTTCAACATTTTCGGTTGTTTTGCCTGTATATATCTGAAACTGACAGGCAAAACCACTTTGATTACATCTCATCCAAATCTTGTATCCACGCTTGATGGGCTTTTTTGGCATGTATTGCTTCAATGAGCTGCGACCTTTGAATTTTACCATTGATTCATCTACTGATTGATTTTTTGCAGGCCTGAAAACTGATAAAAAAAGCTCAGAAAGATGAACCAGTAAAGGCCGTATTTTGTACAACTTATCAAAGTTGTTTTGCACTTTTTTGGGTTGAATACTATTATCATTCAGATGTAAATGTACCAGAATCCAGGAAAATCTTTTCACAGACATTAATTTTGAAATATAGGGATCATTGAGTTCCTCTTGTGTCGACCAAGGATCCCTATAGCTGGGCAGTTTTTTAATGCCCATTAATAAATTTATGGCCAAAAATCTATACAGCTCTCTCAAATTCAACGGGTTAAAACTTTTACCTATCTGGGTGGCATAGAGATTTGTTTGGAAAACTATGCTTTCCATAAAGGTAACAGTGAGCATTGACAAAAACAGTGAGACGAGGGATTTATCATCTAGTGATAAAATTTCTTCGGAAGGCCCAAACTCTTCAGAAAATTTTGGAATATCTGGTCTCGTGTTTGCTTTCCTCTGCCTTTCAATTTGTCGAGTTTGCGAAGGACCTGCGATATCAGCATTTCTTGCATCACTATAATCTTCTTCCGATTCAATATCACTCTCATTTATCTCACTTATATTAGGCTGAAGTGAAACGTGTTCATCATCTGACGGATTGTCATCACTTGCATTAGAGCCTTGACTAGATGGGAGAGCCTCAAAAACAGCTAATGCCTCTTTAGCATCAAGGAATTTCCGAGGCATTTAAAAAATATTTTATGTCTCGAAGAAATGAAAATAATTCTTTCAAGCAACAATAATAATTAAATTTTTAGATAATCCGTTTTAAATATAAAAGAAAAATAAAAGCAGATTATGAAACAAACAAAAAATATTCAGAATCAAGACTCACAGAAAAAGCGAGCTGCCGGTAAGAGAACAAATCCAACTATGAAAGAATTTTGTAAACCCTCCTTTAGCTGCGGTCCCACGGCGGGCGGGAGGGACGCAAAGTAATAAATCGGTGGCACCTCGTTAGAAACAACTCCAAGTGTATATCATTCCTTCCCACCGCAGAAGCGTCTTTTTTCTTCAGAGCTTTGCTAGATAGCGGTTCAGAATCCAGTTGGGTAACTGAAAATGTAATAAATATTTTAGGATTACAAAGAAAGAATGCTAGAGTGTCACTGATTGGAATTAGTGGGGTTCAAGCAGGAACCACACGTGGCGCAGTTAGTTTAAAAATTGGGTCAAGATTTTGCGAAGAATGTTTAACAGAAGAATGAATGACATTTATCTATACTTATAATAAAGCTCAATGTGTGTGTGTGTGTGTGTGTGTGTGTTGGCGCTCTACAGGCCAGACCGTTGGACCTACAGCTACCAAATTTGGTACATGCATACCTTGAAGGTTCGGAATGTGCACCTAGGAGCCCTTTTTTCGAATTTTTAGTTAGAATTTGAATTAATTAAAATTTAAGCGAAATTTCGACGTTTTTCCGTTATAACTTCCGAAAATATTATTGCACAAACATGATTTTTATATCAATTTAAAGATAAAAAAAATTAGCTTTCTAACGGTATCAGTTTTTTAAATTTATAACGTAAGCATCTATTTTTAACGAATTTTTAAAGAAATATTTTAACAATGTTTTTATCACGTGACTGGATAAAATAAAAGAATGCCGGAAGTTCAAATTAAAAAAAAATTATCATCGCAAAATAAATCTACAGAAATGCAGCTGTCAGCACGTGACAGGATAAAATAAAAGAAATATAAAATGTGATATTTTCTTCAAAAAATAAATGCAAATGATTCTATGATCGTTTGCAATATCTGTATCATTAATTCCATAAATCTTCTTTATTTACGGTAAACCTGATTGAATTTAGACAGAATATGCATTGAAATCCGGACTTAATGGCATATTTATGTAATCGTTTGCAATATCTGTATCATTAATTCAATACTTTTTTCCCTTTCTCGCTTTCTTTGAAAAAAAACAAACATATTTCATATTTTGGCAACATCATCGAAAAAAAAAACATTTTTAATATTTTGGAAGCATAACCGATAGTTAAAACTGATTGATTTATAAAATTAAAGAATATTATTAGGAAAAGGTATTCTTTTAGAACTTTTCGTCCATCATCTTAAAGAAAATATTGCTTTCAGGCCAATCAATTCCCGGAATTACTTCTAGGCTAATGAATATGTGATGTAATTGAAAATTTTAGAACGCATTACTCATGGCGAACCAGCTGGTCGCCAAAGGCGGCTAGTTTTAAATAAAGTTACTTCTCAAATCCTAGTTGAGAATATTAGCATTAAAGAATTAGATTATTTGACGGGGATTCCTCTGTCAGATGAAGATTTTTCAAGGCCATCAGAATGCGATTTAATTTTGGGCTTTGATTGCTTTTTCTCAATTTTTCTTAATGGAAAAATTAGCGGATCTGATGAGCAACCAATTGCGGAAAGCACAATATTTGGTTGGGTTGTCGCAGGTCAGATTCGAAGAGATTCCATTCCATCATTATACACGCAATCGCATCTGATTTTCGTAGAAAATTATTGCAACATTGATTCAGTTTTACAAAAATCTTGGCGACATATGGATAAAAGATAATTTTTGCCCTTTTTTCGTAACGTTCTCGTGCAAATTAAATTTTATTGTTTTGTCCGAAATATATTTGTTAAAAAATATAGTTAAAATATTTCTTTAAAAACTCGCTAAAAATAGAAGCTTAAGTTATATATTAAAATAGTGATACCATTAGTAAGCTAATTTTTTAAATCTTTAATTTGATGTAAAAGTCATCTTTGCGCTATAATATTTTCAGTAGTTTTAGCGGGAAAAATGTCGAAATTTCGATTACTTCAAATTTTAATTAAAAATTCGAAAAAAGGGCTCTGAGGTGCACATTCCCGACCTGCAAGATATATATGTACCAAATTTGGTAGCTGTATGCTTGGTCAATATACACATTGAGTTTTATTATAAGTATACTATCCGCGTTTGACGACTAGCTGGTTCGCCAATCTTAATACTCTTTAAAGTGGTCAGTTAAATACTTTATGTGACGACTTGTCATTGTCAATTAAATACATTATGTAATTCTTCGTTTAATAGCCACTTCATCAAAATATTTTTAAAGTTCAAATTTTGATAGTTTTAAAATTTTTGTCATGCATTTATAAAGGCCTTAAGCCTGTAATGTATTTTATGTCTCACTATATATCTGTCAGCTTCTGCAAAATTTCATTATTTTGTTAAAATGGAGATGATTAAGCTGCAATTAACATAAAAACATTTTTTACAGAAACTACTCATCTTTTTTTTAATGTCAATATTGAAAACAGAGTCCATCGGCATTTAAGTCTCATGAGTACTACAGAATAATTTATATATTACTGAAGAATTATTCAACAAGAATTTCTCGGATCCTCCTCTTTTATTGAATAGTAGTATTCAAACGTTCATAAATCAGTCAATTTTAAAGACTAACATGATTGATTGAAGTTTATCTCTTTTTATTTAAAACATTAATGTCTGAAAAATATCTTGTTAAATATGATTCACAGAGCAAAGGAACTAAAACTTTCTTCATGATTAAAACATTTGTGGACTTATGTTACATACTATGTAATTATTTACTACATTTAGATCAACTTTATAGATGCATTTCTAATATTTAACCTTAACAAATTAGCCGTTCGGCCTTGAATAGAAAAGATATATATTAACCCATATTTGTCGTAAATAAAACTGATTTATTTAATTAATAATACTGTAAAAGTCATAAAAACTTTTCTTTAGATTTTCTTTTTAGAAAAAAGATATTTCATATTTATTTTATTTTATACAGACACATGCTGAAAATTACATTTTTATATGTTTGATGCCCAATAATAAATTATTTATTTTTTAATTTGAGTTTTTATCAATCTGATGGTAACATATTGATTAATGATAATTTTTTTTCTTTCTTTCACTCGTAACGAGCTCCTGAAGTTTAAGTTTTATTTTTATTGTTGAAAAATCTGATTGAATTATTTTTTCAAAAATTCATTAAAAATAGAAATTAAATGTGCTGACTAAAATATTGGTATCATTAAGAACATTTTTTTGTCTCTAATGCGATGTAAAATTCAGTTTTGTACCTAATATTTTCGAAAGTTATAACGGAAAAACGTCAAAATTTCGCTTAATTTTTAATTAATTCAAATTCTAGTTAAAAATTCGAAAAAAGGACTCCGAGGTGAGCATTTCAGACCTCCAAGGTATACATGTACCAAATTTGGTAGCTCTAGGTGGAACGGACTGGCAGGTAGAGCGCCAACGCACTCACATTTATCTTTATCATAAGTATAGATAGATAACCTCAAAATTATTTCAGAGTAGGATTCTTCTGTAAGCGAAATATGTGAGACTTTAGTTTCTATAATAAAACATATATGGTTAAGAGTTTCTATTCTTGTTGCTTCTAGCAAAAGAATTTAACGAATCATAAAAGCTTTAATTAAATACAAGGATTTAATCCAAGTCTAAAATCAGAAAATGTCCAGATAAGTTTGATTCCAACCTTACAAAATTTAAAGAAGCTAGTCGTTTATCATAAGTGGCTAAACAATCAACAATCTAACAGGAAAATAGTTATAGGTAATATTTATATTACTAACACAAGCGCTTTTAGGAAGAAAGACGCAAGAAAGAGTGAAGAACTAAAGAGAGTACTCAAGTTTAATCTAGAACGGGAAAAACGCTGAAAAAAAAAAATCTCTGAAAAAACAGCCAACTAGATTCATCAAACAGATAGAAGCAACGAAACCAAGTGCCTCTGCGGTTTCATATTAAATTAAAACTTTATTCAAGAGGCATCTGAAGCTGAAAGAAATAGTATAAGGGACTCGGCTATTGACATTCCTTGACTTTTTTGTCACAAGCAAACTGTGGAAAGAGCTGTGAGACTGTTGGCCGAATTGGCTCAAAATGTTCTGCGGTACAATCGTAAAAGAACAAAAATTGACTCACGTGCGAATTTGCCAGAATTTAATTTGAAAAAACTGTTTCATGTGGCAATGAAGTAGAAACAAACTTTTTGCATTTGTAATCATTAAGGATTCAGAAATGAGAAATTGGACACGAATATATATGTATATATTTACTTTTATACTTGGTAATTAATTATTTTTCCAATAGTGATGCTTCTGTATGCATTTAAAATCATCCTTTGTAACATTCTATGAATGGAAAATTCATAAAAATATTTTTTTAAATAAAAGTTTATAATTTTTTTTCTTTTACAAATTTTAAGCTTGTTGCAGCACCTCAAAATATTATTATAGTGCAATCAGAATTTTTAAAAAAATTCTTTTTGAGCTAGAAGGCAGCTACCAACGAAAAATCTTTTTTTTCAATTTGTTAACAAATTTCAAGTTATTTGCGTACCTCAAGATAATGTAATGTGGCAACTAAATTTTTAAATGTTTTGAATCTAAAAGACAACTTTTAAGCAATATTACAAAAGTAAACATTTTAAAATTTTCTATTTTCTTTTTACAAATTCCAAGCTTTTTCGGCACTTTCCCATTTTTGTTCCACCCAACTCTACACCTTTCTGTATTAGCTAATTGCATGCATGAAAAAATCATGGGGAGCTAACAGACATACTCAAACTAAGCAGAAGTAATATTCAAAAAAATTCATTGGTTTCAAAGTCATATTAAAATGCAAAACAAAGACAACATTACAATGAAAGGTAAAGAATATCGTCGTTCACTGATTTGAAATAAAAAACTGCGGAAAATAATAAAAAAAGGAAGCCTAACATACTCTAAGGATTAACGAATGGTCGATTGAAAGAAAGAAGAAGATTCTGTTGTTTATTGTTTTATTTCATCGTACAAGAGTTTTAAGTAGTGATTGGTATACAGAATATATGTTCAGGAACTGAAGCATTGTTAAATGATAAATTGATTAAACAATAATTATAATAATTTGGAAACACAATTGTACAAATTAAATTATGAAATGCCTAAACAAATTTCTAAGTTTTATTGGTAAAAGTTCATATTTTTGAGTAAATTCAGTACTTATATGTACATGAATTAATTAAATAAAAAAAGCTATATTTATCACTCTGAATGAAAAATACTTTGCCACACATATTAGAAAATTTTCTTTCAATGAAAACAAAAATAATCCTTTAAATCTGTTTTTTAAAGAAAATTATTAACTACATATAATAACACATTTGTATGAGGATAAAAATGTTTATTTCAAATACTTTTTATAATACAGCAAATATCTTATATCATATGAACAAAGATTAAAACTAATAATATATTTTTTTTGATTTAAACAAAATTTTTTCAAAAAATTTAACTATTTACATCAAATGAAGTATTTGTATGAGTTTCACAATGTTTACTATAATCATATTCGTGAGTAAATATCTTGCCACATATTTCACAAGAATAAGGTTTTTCATTTGTATGTATAAGAAAATGTTTGCATAAATAGGATTTTCGAGAATATTTCTTGTTGCATATAAAGCAAGAGAATGGTTTCTCATTTGTATGTAAACGGCAATGTGCATTATAATTGCCTTCACGAGAAAATATTCTACCACATATATTACAAAAATATGGCTTTGCATTTTTATGCATAATTTTATGTGTTTTCAAATGACATTTCCGAATAAATTTTTTACTACATACATTACAAGAATAAAATTTCTCATTTATATGAATTTGATAATGGTACTTTAAAGATCTTCTTTCTTTAAATTCTTTTCCACATAAATGGCAAGAGTAAGGTCTTTCATGAATAGATAAATGCTTCATTAAGTAACCTCCATGAATAAATTTTTCATTGCAAATATCACAAGTATAATCTTGTTTTTTAATCTCAGAGTCAAAATGTTCATTTGAATGGTCTCTCTGATTAAATGTTTTATCAGATGTAACTATGAAATGCTTATTTGTAACTGTCTGACTTTCAGCATTTGTATCAGTACTACAGGTTTTAATAGATAAAACAAGAACTGGATGAAATTCATTCTTTTTGACAACAAGATCCATCATTTACACTGGCAGTTTCTTCAGTGCTATCAGGTTATATAAGTAATACATTTCCTTCAAAAGAAGTGTATTGTCTTTTCACAGCACCTGGTTATTCCCAGAAATCATCTAGGGAAAAAAGAAACATTTATAAATCATTTTCAATCTCTATACACTTTTTCAATGACTGATTATTCTGAAAACTTAAATGTTTAAAACAAGAAGAGTTCCCTATCATTAGCATTTAGGAAATCAATAAAGAAATAGTTATTTAAAAAAAAAAACTTACTCAATTATTTGTCAAAGTGATATGTCAAAGAATGCCTAAACTTCATTTTGCAATCAAACACCCTGAAATTGATAACAATATAATTTCATTTTGTTTTAATTATAAGAAAACAATATTTCTACATCCATTCATTTCGTAATTTAGCAATTTGAATGTTTATTTCCAATATAAATGAAGTAAATTATTTTTATTACACCCTTCAATTCAAAATAATATCCATCCATTACATGCCATCAATTCGAAACTATCTTTTTCCAATTTTCATAATTTTTTAAAAGAAATGATTTTTAATTAAAATTATCATAATCTGAATATATATATATATATATATATATGAAAAAACAATGTACAATTTACATTGGATTTTGAATACTAAACAAAAATATTACTTAATATTACTAAACAAATATATTTTTTAAAAGTTTAAAATCAACCAAAAGAACAAGAACTAACGATGTAATTTCAACAAGTTGACAAACGACCTTGAAAAATAATTAAATATAAAAATACTTTAAATACATTTTTAGTAAAATATATAAATAACACTCAGCAATTTATAAATATTAAATATATCCTTTCTTTAAATAGTATTTCATTAAAGAAAAAATTGAACAACTTAATACTTTCTTTCACAAGATATTAGTTTCTTTTAATGAAGTAGGAAGAATCAAAAACATATAATTTCAGGATATTATCATCAACAGCATGAACTACTGAAAAACAGTATCTTTTTTTTTGTGTCCCTTTTTTGACTTTACCATTTTTGAAAAGAGCAGAAGAAAAAAATAATTTATTAAAAGTATCTTTGACATGTTTTGAGTTCAAAATATCTATATTTGTTTCTTAGAATTAATTAGCATAAATAGTAAAATTAAATAATAGAATTTTGATGATTGTACTAAGACATTTTTTTTATTAAGACTCTTAAAGCAAAAAAATAGATTTATTAATAAAATAAAAATTAGATAAATACAGTAAAAAAATGTAGAAAAAAGGAAGATTTTTCTTTCTCCCCCCTTCTATCATAGTCTTAAGTAGAATATTTTTCAATCATTAATCTGCATATTTTAACTCTGGCAATTCATCCAGGATTAATAATAAATAAAGGATACTCTTATGAAAAAAGACAAATTCTTTCTGAACACATGATAAGAATATTGAAAACATAATTTTTATTTTGCAAATCATTAAAAACAAAATGAAATTTAATGCCTCATATTATTAAAACATTGATATTATTAAAAACTAAATAAATAAAAGCATGCATTAATTTTATAAATTCAATTTTAAAAAAACTATTGTCATATAAATACTTTATTCACAAATAATTAATAAAATTGAATAATATGATTAGGATTTTTGGTAGAAAAACATAAAAGCATAAGCAAATCAATACAAAATTAGGAAATCGACATTCCATATCTCATAAATATCTTACATCAGTGCCTTAGAAAATAGCATTTGATTATGCATTATGAAAGCAGACATAGTTTCAGGAATGTGTTTTATCACATTTAAATAAGTTTTATTTTTAGATTAGATAAATAATAAAATTTTCTACAAAATATTCTTTTTTCTTTTCGCTATAAACTGGAGATTTGGAAGTATAAATTTTCAATGAGTAGTTGATAATATTAGTAGTGAAATTTGGAAATACGTTTGAACATATAAATCATAACAGAATAATTATTTTACTCATTTATTAATTTCTTATTTCACATACCTTAATTGTAGCTGTATATGAATATTATAGTAATAACTTCTTTTTTATATACTAATTATACAACTACACATATAACGAAACTCAGGAAATATTTTTTACTTAATGTTAAATTAAAATACTACTTCATTATATTTTTCGATGGATACATTTTCATTACAAATATTTATAAACAAATTATTTTCTGCTGCGAAAAACAAAACTAATAGCTAAATAAATAAAATAAGATAGTTTGCTTATCATATAGAAGAATGAATTCCTTGATGAAATGCAAAAATTGTTTTAAATCTTAGATAACTTGGCACAGTATAATAGAAGCAGTTTTTTGAATAACCGCTTTTTTGTGACCACAGATGTTTGCGACAAGCGCTTGTACCAGGAACACGGACTACAGCTTCTTAACGCTCATTGGCTGTTCAAAAACGTAAACAAATGCATAGGCTTTACTTATTTTGGCAAATTACTGCCTTTTTGGCAAACAAATTAACTTGCTATGAATTTAGGGAAAAACGCACACATCTTTAAAAAAAAAAAATGTTTTAAATATTATTATAACAGTAAGTGTCCACCAGGAATCTTGTTTTTTAAGTAATTGCAACTCTAAGGGAATTCAGAATATTACATATATGTAGGGTTATTATATTTTTATTGAACAATGGGCATCAAGTATAAATTACTTCTACTGAAAAAAACTATATCGATTTTTATGTCTGCAAAGGCTTTACTTATTCATTTATTCATCTCTCAATTATATTTCGAACATTCCCAATTTTAATATTGCTATGTGGAGTGATATAAAATACCTTAATATCGCCTGGTAGTACATTTTAAATACAAGCACTGCTGTGATTTATAATATTTCTATATAATATAAATATGTATAGAATATATATTTTGAATTGCAATGACTTAAAAAAAGGAAATTCTTAATAAGAGAATGTCTTAATTCTATAAGGAAAAAAAAAAAAAAAAAAACACGAGTCAGGAAGAGCAAAAATGTAATTTCACTGCATAGATCCTACATAAACTATGTGGTCTAAAAATATTAACCTTTTAGAAACGAAATTTCAAAAGAAAATGTTCGAGTTTCGTTTTAAAATGATTAAGTGTCGAGAATAGAAACTAAAATGTAAGATTCAATTTTTCATAAATCCTTTTGGATTAATAAATCAAATTACCAGATAGTTTTTATAAATTCAAAGAGAAATTTTCTGATAACCAGTATGAAAAGTTCTTAACACGCCACAAGCTATGAACTTTAGAGTGAAAGGCTGAGAAAAATTCTTCATCCTTTACATTACCAAAGATTACTAATGAGTTCAGCTCTAAGTTTTAAATGTTATTTACTTTGAAAATGTATTTATTCATATTACTTTCAACAAAAGTGTTTTTGTAATCAGATTTCAACTGCAAGGATTGTGAATTACTCTGTGGCTGAATTCGTTGGATGTAATTGATACTTTAGTAGACAATTTCCCTTTTTTTTCATTTACTTTGATAGATATGATTCATAAGCTTCATTCTACTTTTTTCACTCTCAAATTTAAAGTAAATGCCACAGTTAAAATCTAAAAAAATAAATAAAATAAAATATAACAATATTTAAATTCGAATTACATTCATAAACAAAATATATTTGTAAAATACTTTATGCAGGATATTTATGAAACTTCGTAAATGTATCTGTAGCTATCAGCTTCCTTTTATAAAATATCCAGAAGTCAGGTATGTTCACCTGAGTATTTTCCCATCCCACATCAAAAGTTAGGTGCCTCCTATCTGTTTTATTCTTATGATTAAATTATTTATTTTGTCAACATTTCATCAATAGAAAGCATATATATTTTTTATTTTGAATGCAAGGCAGCAAGCAACATTATTAAATGATTAAATTACCACAATCCACAATTTTTTTCCTGTAACAAATTATGAGTTTAAATTCTGTGATTTTTACAAGTTTTATATTAGGCTAACATCTTCCTTCATTATTCTTGCAACTTTATTTGTTGTTGTTGCATTGCTATGACAAAATTTCAAATAGTTAATAAACACTAATAATAAACTATTATGAATGGCATTTTTTAAGGAAATTAGAAATACTACTTTAAATAAAATCTCAAATAATAAATAATACTTTATAAATATATATATACATATAATTTTTGTATTGAAACTACATGCCAAATCTTAACTTTATACCTTAGTCAGCCTTTGAGATAATTGTTTTCACTTATAAACATAATATCAAACATGGGTTTTCTGAATCCAAGGAAGTGCAAAACATGGAAATTCAGCACAATCTAAGGGTGTTTTTTTATGATTACACTATTTTTTCTTTGTATACAAGAAATTAAAAAAGTTGAATTCTTATTTATACATTTGTAACTTTGCAAATTTCATAAATTTGCAAATAACAAGTTTAAGGTAATTATTTGATGCTGAAAAGGCATAAGAAAAATATTCACTGTTAATTTTTGAAAAATAAAAATGAAATAAGTCAAAGGATACAAATATTTTTTTTAAATTTAAGAACTATTGTGAAAACAATGTTACAAAATATCAAAAGATAATATTACACTTATACTATATTTAGATAATAAGCAATTCCTTTTTATACATTTAAATTATTAGCAATTAAATGAATTTCCTTCAAGATGCATGCAAACTTAAAAAATCTGAATGGTCAAAATTTCCTTTACAAGCCTCTTTTTTTTAAATAATTTTTTTTGACACAGTTTCCACAGAAATGGGTACCAAAAATATGGTTTTAAATGGGAAATATCTCTTTGATGTAACAATATTTTTGGCTCTGAACTGACAAGTTACTTTTATTACGAATATTATGACTAGAAACTAGGTGTTTGGGCAATAAATTTTTTAACGAATTTTTTTTTTTTTTTTTTTTTTTTGCAATAAATATTTGAAAGATTTTTAGATCACTCTTCAGCAGATTGCTTATGGATGCAGGTCAAACGGGCATTTAAATATTGTTTATTGAAGAATTGAGCGTTGCATAATGAGCACACCTAATCCATTTAACATTAGAAACGTACAATATGAATAACAATGATTAGCAATCTTTTTTTCAAATTTGCCAATGTTCTATGGTTGCCGAGTTCCTTTTGGCGTCATATAAGTATCCAATCAGCATTAGGATGCACTAAAACAGAGCTTCTGATAGGCTTTCTTACATGCTTCGTTACAGGCTAACAAAGTTATTTACGATATAACAAGCCATTGTCTGGCTTTACCTCTATTGATTTAGATAGTTTAGACATCTTTTTTTTTTTAAAAAAGAAAGAAAAGTCAGAGTTCAAAAATACAATAAGTATGAATAAGAAGCAAACTTTGCGACAAAATCATATTGTAATTAGATTTTCTAAGAATGCAGGGTGATCACAAGTTATTTTAAAAGTTAGAATTAAAAGCAGATTGAAGAAAATCTTAAAAAAAAAAAATGCAATTATAGATTAAATTTTGAAATATTTGTGCTAATAAGATGATCATACGTGATTCTGCATGAATGAAAAGTTAAATAAGTGGTGTATAATTAACTCAAAAATTAGCAATACCTAAAAAAACCTTTTTAAGAGATTGGATTAAAAACAACAGCGGAATGGTCTACCTACAATTTTATCGCATTCCCTCTAATACAAGTTCTCATCTAGAGAGTATCTTCATGGCTATAGTGAAGAATAATAACAAAATATTAATCTTGGCATGGATTTAGCATTTTTACTTTATCAGTTATATGAACATTGGTGAATAGTTTTTGGCAATTAATCTCTGGCATGCTCTAATCGTACCAAAAAATTAAATTTATGTTTTAAATATGCTTTTTTTCAACCAAATAAAGCAAAAATGTAAATAAATGTATTATCACGTTTATGTGTTTTTGAAAGTGCAAACTGAACTAGTCAAAGTTACACATCAATCAGAGCAGTGAAACAAGAATTAAGATGAAAATAAGTTAGTCACATACCTGTTTAGCAGGAGAAGCAGGAAGAGAGGTGAATTTTATTTAGTGAGTAGCCCTATATATAACGTATATATTTTGTTCATGGTGCCATCTATTGTCACATTGTTAAAACTAACATTTCAATACTTTCAATTTAGTTTTAAATTGAACACCCAGTACACAAATTAAAACAGAAATATAATTAATATACACACAAATTAACGATCCCTACATCATGCTTAAAAACGCATACAAACAAACAAACTTGGTTGTAAACATAAAATAATATAACTAATAGTCATATTCATCACAGTTCTGAAAAATCATCAACTTTCATCAGTCAGTTATAGTTTTAAACCCACTGATCGGGGATACAACTTGTGTTTCGATCGTGGCAGAGTTTTTACTAAAAAATCTGCTATCATTTTAGCAGTTGGCATTCGTTTCACAGTAATCTGTTCTCTCTTTATCACTTCCCACAAAAAGTGATGTTGGCTATCAATATGTTTGTTCTGTGAACAGTATATACAGAGGCGGATTTCGATATAGGGGATAATTTATTCTGAGGCCCCCTTCTATGTAAATTGCATTGATTAGAAAGCAACCAGAACTAAATTTACATGCATTTTAAAATTCACTTGCTTATTTTTCATATGCTTGTCTTATTTGCGTAATCTTTTATCTTCATCTTTTGTTCTAATATTTTTGATAATATAAAATTATATTGTGACAGTGATTTATTTCTGCTTTTGCGTATTTCCTAAATGGGATGTACATTACAGTGTTCAAACATTCAAATTTTAAAATTGAAAAATTACTCTTGACAAATATGTCAATTTAGTTTTTATTTATAAAACTTTCTAAAAAAAGTTAGGGGCATACTGCCCTACCGTCACAAGAAAAACAGTGAACATGGGTGCCGTAAGTAGACGAGTCTAAGTAAGGAGGGAAGAAGGCATTACAGCAAGCCACACATTTGGTTAACTGAGCGCGCTTCATTAGGCTAGAAATTCAATTTCGCTTGTGTTTATACAGATGCATTTATATGACAAATACAATTAAGTTGTAGATAACCTTAGAAATTCCGTGTTATTTAAGCTTTAGCGACTTGCAAAAGGAAGCCTCCAAGGATATTTCTTCAATTGCTTTTGTATTGATTTTCTTAAGACCTGAGGCTGCCGTCAATTAAATAAAAACCATTGGATAATAACAAAATAGTTTGATATTTTCTTGAAGATTCACTCGTCTTTAAGAGTGGAAAGCTTACGTTTCAAAACTAAATCCCCCTCCTCCCTTTTTACACTAGAATTTATGAGTTTTGAATGAGTTGAAAATTATAGCTTCAAA
Source organism: Argiope trifasciata (assembly GCA_026543055.1). Lineage (NCBI taxonomy): Eukaryota > Metazoa > Arthropoda > Arachnida > Araneae > Araneidae > Argiope > Argiope trifasciata. Next base: position 51,656 of record JAPMOQ010054246.1, on the reverse strand, counting down.
TAATAAACTTAGGATTAGAAAAAAAAAATAGTTAATTTGGAACTGTTTAGTTCATAATAAATGTGTTACTGTTTGATATAAATAAAAAGAAAAAAAAAACCCACGAAATTCAGCAAAAAATTAATATATAAATAAATCAATAAATAGGCAAAATTAAAGATATTTTTTCCTTTCATTATTTTTTAAGACCTAACGAAGTCTTTATCGAAATCTTTGCAATAACTCATGCACCTCAAAATTCATTACTCCAGTCCTCCGTAGCACTTCTTACAAATATGTTACACATAATGCAATGTCCATAAATTATTAAAGAATATTTCCAATTATAACAGTATTAATTATAATTATTATAATATTATAATTATTATTGGATAACTTTTAATAAATTTAAACATCTAGATAATTTATAAAAATAAAAATAACAATATACAAATCTAGATAATTTATTACCATAACTAGCTAAGTGGATATAATTTAGCATGTGTTCTTATGATCATAATTATAGATGTTTATCAAATCTTGAATTCAATAGCTCAAAATTCAGAGGTTCAAAATGCTTGGTGTTTTTATCACTACGAAGCTTAGTACAAAAGCTTCAAATTGTGAAGCCGTTGTTGAAAGTACAGAACGAACAATTAAATGGACTTCTGATTTACCATGTCTCACTTTTGCTTATTAAAGAACCTCAGAAATTTGCACCGATATTTCCCATTTTATTAAAAATCCTGATATAGTCATCCATCTTTGTTTTGGAGATATTGCTATTAAATGGACTCATTAGAACGTAAAACCCATCAGTTTTTACTGTTGGATCTTAATGAAAATGTCTTCGTCTCTAAATTCAAGTCCAGAATTCTGAAAAATCTTCTTTTAAAAAATTAACTTACACTTTTTATAATTCTTTAATATTTTAAAGTAAATATGAAAAATCCAGCGCCATCTTGTTCTGTCCTCGCAATTCCTTTTAAGGTATCTTTCTTTTAATGAACTTCTTAGCACTAATTTTTATAATACTGCCTCCGAAAAATTTCAGCAAATCTTTTCCGGTCAGGGTCCCTAAAACAAAACAAAACAAAACAAAACAAAAAAAGTACTCTTTCAAAAGTTTGATATAAGTACACGTGAGCATTTTTTAAGAGTTTGTGATGTGTGTTTTAAATCTATTTTGATACATTATATGTAACATTGTTTTTAAATATTGTGATATGTATTCAACTCAACCATCAAAATATTCAAGCTCATGTAATTAACCCCATTGTAGGATTATCATTTTATTTTGTAATGTGTAAAAATTTTATATTTACAGTAGAGAATTCGATCCATTTCATTTTTCACTCGTATCAAATAACAAGGCACACAATGTTTATCTTGAACAATGCATTTTATAAATGACTCAAACAGTTTAGAAAGTTATTAATCTGGCTAAGAACACTAATCACAAAAAGTGTTTAGTTTTATTTTAAAATGAGAATTATATCACTCATTTATGAACAAAACGAGAAATTCGATGCTAAAATAAAATTATCCTAGCTCATTTAACAAACCTCCAAAATCTCGCCCAAAATGCCAAGTGCAATAGGAACATGAATTGCTATCTCATAAATGACTTTATTCTACTAAAGGCATTCCTTTATTAATGTTTTGCATTTCCCTTGCTCTTTTTTAGACTAACTTATTACCTTAAAAATAAACGGATTTTCCATTCTTGCGTTTAAACTTAATTTAAATCATTTTAATAATATATTTGACAAATGATAGCATAATCGATTTTTCAATTATGTTTTGAATTCTTTGCTATTTGCTTCCATTAATGCTTTGAATTTTTGCGATAGCAGAAAGGAGTAAAAGTAAAATTGTTTTGAAATCGTTTTAAGAAATTTAAAGATTTTGTTTTTCTGTCACCCCCGATTTTCGAGATGCCAATATAAAAACACTTTAACATGATAAAAAAAAATTGAAACTCTCAAATTAAAAAAAGAAAAAATTCGTACATTTTGTAACAAACTCAAATTCTATTATTTAAAAAAATATTAGGACAATATTAAAATTCTTCAATTTTTTAGACTCTACATTCACTTACCGCAATAACTCTGTTAAGCAATTATTAATGAAGGGTATTATCTAGTTATTGTTGCAGTAGATTATGTATTTTATTATTTACTAGCCGCTACCCAGCCCATTGCTATTGCAGAAGAAATAATCTTGCAAGTATCGTTTGGAATTTGAAATAGTTATCTTGTTTAGTTAACAATGATATTTACTTTTTTGTCGGCGACGAATGCATTCATTGAAAGTGAAGGATATATAAATGAGAAGCATAAATACTATTTATTCTATTTTACAAACAAATATTCAATTTTATGTATTAGATTTGTGTATTCTTTAATAATTGTAAAGCTTGGCGTTCTTTCAGAATGGTAACGAAAGAAACCATTTATTGTATCTCGTAATTCGTTTAATATTCGTTCCGATTTCTCAAGTTTAGTATTGAAAAATGTAACTATATTTTCCTTTGAAATTTATTAAACAGAAAAAAATATATTAATACTATGAAATCTTTAATATAGTTGAGAAAATAATTTTTTAAAAACCAAGAGGGTATTATTATTATTTGTATAGCTACAATTATTATTATATGTATATAATTATTAAGAATATATATAAAGGTGGGTATTCAAGTTATTTTTACTATAATATTTTCGGAAGTTACTGCAAAAAACGCTAAAATTTTATTAAATGTTTGATTAAAATGTCAAACCTATAGGATTGGTTCTCCTATAACTTTGCCCTACATTCTCTAATAAAATTATAGCCTATGAGAAATACTTACATTGCATTTACGTGCAATAGCTACGAAATATTAAAATGGAGTTTGAATTTAGCATCTTTACTGAATCTGTTGCCTCTCCTTGCCGAGCTATTTGGTAGTTAATCTTTGATTAATAGATGCCTTAAATAGATCTGAAAATATTTTTTTATATTTTAGATGTTTGTATCATGTCTATAACCTTGCGTATGTGCTAGCAATATTTTATCGAAAATTTATCGGAATCGGTTAAGCGGTAAGGCAGCGCATAAGAGACATACAAACATTCATTTTTATTTACATATATTATTGCATTACACCATTACTTCGTTAGCATAGTGATACATTTTATATAAGAAATAAAAAAAGTTTTATTTGCACAGGAAAGATTATTGTGCAACTATAAATTAAGTTATTCAGCTCCGTTGTTAAAAAACACTTTATGAAATTCATGTAACAGGAGTAATGAAACAAGTGTGAAGTTAGATATTAAATTTACAAGTTTAATATCTAGATCAATTTTATGCTTCAAAAATTTTTGTGAGAATCATATGAAATTCACGATTTTTTTTTCTTATAAAGGATTTAATTAAAATGGACAGTCTTAATATTCAAATTGGTGATTTCAATGACAAAAGCAGATAGTTACATTTGGCATTTATCGATTTCTAGAAGGAGATATAATTACCTGATAAAATTAGAATTTGTTTTATTAAGTGATTATCTTTTTAAAAGATAATAGATAATGGTAGAAAAACTGTATTTGGCCAATCCTGATCATTAAAGAGACATAGCATAAAGATAATGATTAAAAATATTTACCTTCATAACAATTGCTGAACGCTGTGTCTGAATTGAACTGTTAAACTGTTTCAGAAATAGTGTTTTAATCAAACTCATTGTTGAATTTTCTTCTTTTTGTTATTATTATTTGTATATTTTCATTATATTGTATTACTTCTTTTGTGCTTTGTTATTAATATTTTTTCTTTTTCATATTTCGCAGAAATTGTCTGCCTTTTGGACGGATCTGAACTCTGGCTATTCCGTTAACTATGCAATGTCACTCTTCAGAATGATAAGACATAGAGAGAAATGACGTTCTACAAGCATCGGGCTGATTTTTGCGATGATGAAGAATTTCTGCCGAAGTTTTCAGGATCCATTGCTACACACTTATACACTTCAACGAACTTCAACAAACTCTGGAGACTATTCATGAATTTCTTTACTTTTTCATGTTTGTTCTTTCTTTAACCTGAGACTTTTGTAGAGGTGAATTTTTTTTAGACTTTTATCATGAACTCAAATAATCTGATTCTTCACGGACTTACCGAATATCCTCAAACCTTTAATATTTATCTGTATTTTTTTTTATTTTCTGTTATCTAAATCAGATTGGTGATAGTTTTGTTGAAATTGGTGAAGAAGAAATATTTCACGATATCTTACAAACGAAAAAGGAGGTAGCCATCACTGGCACGACCCACTGGCATCACTGCCATCACTGCCACTGGGCTCTCCAGTTACTTAGCATCTCTCGCATCCAGACGCCGTATTTTATGAGCTGACATGCGATTGCTGCGTGGTTTAAATACGTGCGTGTTCATGTGTGTGTGGTATTATTTCTCATACTTCAAAACAGCACATACATTCGATATTATACCAGTATGTCGCATAAATTAATCTAATTTTCCCTGTCCAAAGGAAAGGTTTTTTTAAATTACAGCCATTATTTAAACGAGTGCATAGAACCATATCCTTCAACTTTGTCATTTCTCCATTGCTTAAGTGACCTACTCTTTTATGCAATAAATCATCTGAAACATTGTGAGTTTTCAAGAACCATTCACTATGATATCTAGTTAATATAAATTTTCACCGACACCTGTCCCATTAGCAAATAAATGCTTGTTTTTATAGAACAAACACGTCTCTCCAGTAATTGTGCTAATCATTTTAAAAGTTTTATTTAAATGATTAATAAACAATAAATTAGCCTTTGACTTGGGTACATGCAAGAATGGAAAAACTAAAAATAAATAATTTCAAAAACAGTTATATTAAAAAAATTTCTAAGATATAAATAATTATAAAACGATATTGCATACCGGGTCGAGGATTGATCCAAGAGCTTACTTTTTTTGGAGGTGGGATGGGGAACAAGTGAGCAACTGTGTTTTATTTATTTGATTTACAAGGATAGTGTACTCAAATGCATTATAATTGAAATGAAATTTCAGTTACATTTCAGAATATTTCTCTCATGATTTATTTCAAATTTATTTGCAAATTTGTGAGATTCATTTTGTCTTTCGTTGGCTAACACATTCACGTCAACATTTCTCAGCTAACCATTAGGCAAAGAAAAAAAAAGGTGAGAAAAAAAGAAAGACCCCTTTTACAAGAAATTCCCGTGTCATTTCTTTCTACAAACAAAAGGGTGTATCATTGATCTCAATCTTGACGTTAGGGAATGACTTCTGTGCTTTTGTTTCCTATCGTCAACATTTCCATTATTTTATTCTCTAGAGATTTTCTTTTGGCTTAATTTTTAAAGATGCGTGCTTTTAAAAGCATTTTTCAAGTATCGAGACAAACAAATCCCATTTTCTTTGAATTAAAATTACAGCTTTTCTCTACCATCATAAACATTTATTCAGGGCCATTTTTTTAATAATTTAAAAATAATTCATTCTATAGTGTTATTCAAATGTTGTATTTTGCAATAATATAATTTAAAATTTTATAAGTGTAAGATTTATTAGCTTGTCTGAAATTTTAAGTCCAGAAATGTTTGACTTTGTTAAATTTATAACTATAACTTACAAAATTTTCAATGTTAAAACTATCAGCAAAATAACACTTTAATGCATTTCATTAGTTTTCCTCTGATAATTATAGCGGTAGATTATTTCAAACATTCTATTTTATTTTTAATCTTCTTGAATAGATAGCTATCTATTTTTATATAAAAAGTATCAGATTAATCAAATTTTAAAGTAATAGTTTCAATATTTATAAATTGCTCTCCCCCAGGTATCTTTATGAAATTCGTTGTTTTTTTGTTTTGTTTTATAATTTAGTCCTTATTAGTCGCTATCAGGAAATTTCTATTATTTTTTTATTACTCAATAATATTTAAATAAATAATTTAGTTTATTAAATAATTTTTAATTATTTTTTAGAAAAAATAAGTTTGATAAGATACTTAAAATAAGTATTATTTAAACCAGTACTAGTAATTTAATAATTTTTAATATGCATTTTTACTAAAAATTAACTAGGTGCAACTGTAATTTCAGGAAAACCAAATTGAAGGGTGGGAGAATAATATTTAAATAAGCAAGTTTCTTTCAACTAAATAAAATTTTTAAGAACTATTTTGAAATTTCTCTAAGTAATATTTTAAAGAAAATAGCAGCATATATATATATATATTTTCATTATTATTAACTGCATTGTTAATAGAAAATACCATTCAATCATATGGTCGCAGGTTGTTGACACTGTTTGTACCATTTCAAAGTTAGTAAAGAATGTAAATAGTAATATTTTCACCTAAGAGTTAATGATTATAATTGCCACTTTATCCTTTAATGGTAAATTTTTTTAATATAAAACATGAACACTTTTTTCATCTGTTTGATATATATATATAATGTGGAAATGGCTAAATAGTAAGAGCAAAGTTAAAAGCTAAAATAAATTTATTCATATTACTTTCTTCTTATAAATAGAATTTACTTAGAAAGGAGCCTCAAAATAATTTAGCATCTGTGGCCTCATGTTGTCAAAATCCGCCACCATCTTCTAGTTAATTCATAAAAATATCTATCATAATTATTCTTATGAAAATTATTCTTCAAGCTCTTATGGCTTCATAATCTAAACCAGTGGTGGGGAAATTTTTTTTAAGACGGGCCATTTGTAATAACTAGACGATCGTAGCGGGCCAAAGAATAATGCTTAATCTTTAAAAAATTTATGTGGTTCTATAAACATATACATATATTATTACATACACTTATTATTTTAATAGTAAAAAAGCAAAAGGTAAGAAAATTTTAAGCACAAAATATAAAATGAATTTAGTGTAGTTCTTGATGTGAAGTATTATCACTTTATTTTCTGGTGTCATTACTGGTTGATGGTGCATGAGAAAAATGAAATTGAGACTGTTTTATCAAAATTTCATCATAGTCCGGTTCCATTTGCGAAGCAGAAATTCTTAAAACTGATGAAAGGTGCTCATCTGTAATTCTGTTTCTTAAAGAAGTTTTCCTAAGCTTCATTGTTGAAAAGACTTGTTCGCATATATAAGATGAGCCGAACATTGTCATTATCTTCATTGCATGAGTAATTAGATTTGGGAAATTATCTGGACTTAAATTTTTATAAAATTCTAGTAATGGTACTGTATGAAAAGTTTGTTTCAGGAGAGTATTACAGTTCAGCTCTATTAACTCAAGTTGAAATTTTGCATCAATTTCTTTGTAATTAACATTGAATGGGGTCGCAAAAATACTAAACTCTGGTTCCCTTTTTCTAAAGTCCTGAAATCTTTCAAATTCTGAAGATAGTTTTCTCAAATTAATTTCGTAATTTTTAATCTTATTGTTTGATATAGTGAATTTTAAAGATTGTATTCTTGGGAAAAGAGAAAAATCAGATTTAGAGATCTGATTAGCAAATAATAATAACTGTAATTTGAAACTCTTCAGGTATTGCCAAATATCGTGAAGAAACTGATTTTTCCCTTGCAATTTGAGATTAAGTTCATTTATGTGTACGAGGAGGTCTGTGAAAAAAGCGAAATCAGAAAGCCACGTTTCGTTTTCTAAGACGTCAAATTTATTATAAATGTCTTTATCAAGAAGAAAATTCACAAAATCGTCTTTTAAATCCCAAATTCTTTCAAATACTTTTCCAGCACTTTACCAACGAACTTTTGAATAATACAGGATATCGGAATGCTCAGCATGTACGGACTCCAAAAACTGTTGAAACTGGCGATAATCCTCTGAAACGAATCATATTTACTAGTTTTACAACAATATTAAGTATATGGTCAATATCTAAAGCCGATTTACAGAGAGCAGCCTGATGTATAAGGCAATGCAAAAAAACATCATTTTTCGGATACTTAGAATTAAATTTCCCAATAAATCCTTGATTGATTCCTACCATATTAGGAGCACCATCTGTAGTTACATTACATAACTTATCAATAGGTAAACGAAGTTTATCGATGCGATTTTCAAATCCACAAAATATATCGGCACCAGTCGTTGTTCCTTTCATTGACTGCAGCCCTGCAAGTTCTTCTGTAATTTCAAAGTGGGCGTTGATTCCTCTTACAAATATGAGTAACTGCGCAGTATCGCTGATATCTGTACTTTCATCCATGGTAATTGAATAAAAAATAAATTTTTGAGTTTTTGTAGTCAGCTGTGAAATTAAATTTTTATCAATATTTTCAATTCTCTCGGTGATTGTTCTTCTTGAGAGAGACAGTGACTGAAAATCATTTTTCTTTTCAGGGCACATAATATCGCACACATCTATCATGCACTGCTTTATAAATTCTCCATCTGAAAATGCTTTATTAGATTTAGCAATATTATAAGCCAACACATAACTGGCTTTCGTAGCGCATCTTTGAGAGTGATTAGCTCTCTGAAATAATTGTTGTTGACTTGATAAATTTTTTTATTAAATCTTTCGATTTAATTTTTTTCACGCCTTCACTTAACGATGAGTAGGAGTGGTTTTCATGTTTGCTCTTGAAATGGCGCTGAATGTTATATTCTTTTAAAACTGCAACAGTTGTATTGCAAAGTAAGCACACAAGTTTTTCTTTAAATAAAGTAAAGAAATATTTCCACGTCCATTCTTCTTTAAAAACTCGACATTCTGAATCCACCTTTCTTTTTTTAACATCCATTTTAGACATTACCTACTACGGAGAATAACACACAAAAACGCAATTGACGAAAGCTTACTACTAACTAATGCTCTTGCGCGGGTGTTTGTTGAGGCAGTGGGAGTTTCGGGGATTACTCAAACAATTACTTGAGTCACAGCGGGTCGTTTCAGATGACTGACTAAGTCGCTAACTGACTGATCTTCGGGCGGCATCGCTTGTATTTATACCTACCTGCAAGGATTGTTCAGGAATTGGAGTTTTGCGGTTCTTTCGGAAAAACAGAACACTGAATCGAAAATGCGAGAGTGTCTGGAATTTTCGAGCGAAGAGGAGTCAGCTGTTTGGGTAGGATGGATTTGTCCAGAATACTATTGTGTTTTGAATATCGCCGCAGGTAGTTTTTATGCGGGTCATCACATTACGAAGTAAGAATGCGTTCAAACATTCTCACGACGGTACTCTTAAACGGGCCGGATTAAACCTTTCCGCGGGCCGGACTTGGCCCGCGGGCCGTAGTTTCCCCATCACTGATCTAAACAAAGCTAATATCAGAGTAGCTCTATATATAATATATTTTACTGGCGCCATCTATTGGCACATTGTATAGTTAACACTATTTGAATATAGATGGTCAATCACTTGTAAGATTTTTCTCAAAATTTGATAGATGTCTATTCTGTAGATGCAAATCTGTGCACAGAATTTTGTTTACATACTTTTCTACATTTTGTAGTAATCAATTTAACTTACGAATAAATATCTGGACAGACAAAATTTCTCTGTAGGGATTTTGCACAAAATGTGAAAAAAATATGAAGATGTGGTGTAAAGATCACATTTTAATTTCATCCGTCTAGCTAATGCAAACAGTTATTTTTGTCAAGAGTTATTTTGACGCTTTTTAAAAAAATTATGGTTATCAAATTCAGGAATATCTAAAACGTAAGAGAAGCGTTGATTATTTTTTAAAAATCTTTTACCCTAAGTTCACCTTTGTTTTCTTATGGAAGGTGGACAGTTATAATACTTTCTCTATACTTTTTATTAGAGGAAATACAAAATGATACCTTAATCCAACATTTTAAAATTTCAATTTCATGTGTGAAGTTTGTTGCATTTAAAACATATCAAATCTCTTATCTAATAATAAAAGAGGCTGTGCATGTGTGTTCCTGTAATCTGTGACGAGACTCTATGCATCAGATCCTTTGATTTACAGCTGCCAAATTTATATAACAATATATTTAATTTCTGAAGGAACCATGTTTATTATTGCTATAAATGTTTCAAATTTTCCTATTTTTCTATTATTCATGATGGAATTATGATGCTACAGCTTATTTTTTCTGATTGGATAAGTTTATATTTAAAATATGGTTTATTATATTCTGCGAAATTGGTTACATTTATAATTAACTTCACAAATAAGCAAAGTTAAGAATATAGAAATATTTTAAATAGCATCTATTTTTAAACATTACTAAGTTTTAATGTTTATTATAAGGATATATTAAAATATGTCATCCCTTTTATTACTTGAAAAATGCTTTCTTATTTTAGCATACTGAATTTATTTTTGTTGAATCAGAAAAGTTTTTATTAAATAATTCTCAGAGTTATTATGATAATAGTTTGGGGTGCACAAAACAGCTCAATGCTGAACAAATTCTACGTTCTGTTCTTATATATTAAAAATATTTTCCTACATACCTAGTTTTTTTTAAAACTGAAATTTAAATATTTCCATTTTTCATATTAAATCAACTCAAATTAAATAATTGGAATGAGATATTTAAAATCAAATTTTAAATGAAATTTATTGACAGGAATTTTTTTTCTCTATCTGTTTGAATGCAAATGAATATGATAGCTGAAAAACGGTAGATCTAGGAAGACAAAAACCGATAAAGAGTTTTCCATTTGCTGGTCTATGAATTCACATTTTTATAAACACAGTAACTGAAAAATGCTACACTTTAAATAAATGAAATTCTACTATGCGATCTTGTAATTAAACGTGAAGTTCTAAAGAATTTTTTCTTTCAATCGTTTGGTTAATAAGGTCCAAATTGTATACATGATTTTCTTTACTTTAATGGAAAGTACAAAATGCTGATGTGTACTACTCAGAAAATGAAAGTCTGAGTATTCGTAGAATACATGACCTTAATGAAGATTCATAATTTTGGGAAGAGAAAATGGAATAGAAATCTTAATAAGGCTTACACAAAAACATTTTGAGGAAATGACATTCCCCGATTGACAATAGAAACCAGATGGTGTAGTTACTTCGAAACTTTCCCGCATATTCCTCAGTAGCATACATGTATTATATTGTTAACCACCTGTAATTTTGTTTCTCAGCGAATAAGAAAGACCGATTTACAGTAATTTGTATTTGGATGCTGTAGGATGTCAAATCAATGATCCCAGCGCTTGGATATAAACTTGGCAACCATTTGGTGACTTTGGCTACAAAATGCGTAATACCCAAAACATCGAGAATTTTCCTGATCCGTCCATTAGGAATCTAGATAGGCTCAAATGCCTCTGATAAGTCTACAGCAGCTTCTAGCTCATCCTCCCCGGAACTATAAAAGGCAGGCAATCTCAAACTGGCGCAGTTGTTGAGAGAATCACAGGTACTAGTAGGAATCTTGTCGAGTGATCTTGAATATGTCATCGTCGTGAAGTGAGTAGTCCTGAATTGAGCTGTCGCGAATCGAAGTAGTGAGTTGGCAATTAAAGTGGGAAGTGTAGGGACTTTAGAGCAAAGTGTAGGGACTTTAGAGCAAAGCTCCATAGTTCCCCTATCCTGCTGAATCCTGTCTGACTGATTTGTGTCCTTCGGACGTTGTTACTACCGAATTTCTGATTGTGAACTACTGTCTGTTGTATAGTGCAACAGTGTACTGTTCTGTATGTTCGTTCCGGTTGTATACAGTTGCAATCTGTAGATAATTGTCGTCTTTGTGTTGTCTTGTCTTCGTGTAAATAAACGTTGTGGTTGTTTTTTTCTTCTAAAGGAATGCTGATTGTGTCTTATCTTATATCATACACCCACTATAGACGAATAAGCCAGACGGATAGAAATTCTGTAAAATACAATATTATAAGATGTTAAACAATAATCGCAGTACGGTACAATATTGTTGAATAATTAATAATTTAATATTGTATATTATTGTGCAATATCTGTACTATCTGGACTCTCTGAGGAAGAGCTTATCTCATTCGCCCTCCGCAAAAAATTGTGAACTTTGGATAAGGCCGCGAATGCCTTAGATTGCATTGATGTACAATGCTTATGACATATCTATATTTGGTTTAAATGTAACATTTTTAATGAATCTATTGGGCGAATATGCAATTTGAATGCCTTTCTTTGAACGACTGCGCCAAAATTTGTCACTAAACTACAGTTATAGTTATAAGACCACTTACTGAATTTCATTGAATTAAATTATTGCATTTACATATACGCGAAAGTACAGACTGATAGATAGCCAAACTTTGATTGGCAGATTAAAATCTGCATTTTAGACTCTAAATTTCCTTTATGCTTCTCTTTATGTTTTCGTTATTGCTTTCACTTTGTACTCAGACAGCCGGACAGATAGACTTCTTCTGAATGGATTTCGTTCAAAAAAAAGGTGTAAAGCTTAAATAGGATGCCCATATACAATATTCCTCTAACTCAAAGCGGTTTTGAGTTATCCTGTTAAAAGCCTGCCAAATGGACAGACAGATGTTAATGTCAAAAATATTCTTTCGTACTCAAGGTGGTCGGAAACTGAAAAAAACGCCAACATCTAAGGGTAAAACTTTTTTGATGATTACACTGTTTTCTTTAAATTTTGAACACAACAAAGTAAAAAATAAAAAGATATGTGAAAAAAATTAAGATAACACTATCGTGAGCATTCTAGTTTTTGTGAGGAATTTATCATGGCAGTGATTTAAGAAATTTGTTTTCCAACTATTATCGCATATGATATTTATTGCGGTTACGTGGTTTTACAGTTTTGTGGTTTCTGATACATTTGTTTTTTTCCCTCACGATTTATAAAAGCTACTGAATTGATAATGATTAATGAAAAGGATTTATATTTAAATAATTAATAAATTACATTTGAATCGTTTTCAGGTACTTGATTTCTATCAAAAAATATAGAGAATTCGAATTAAATTTAATACATTTTTATTCTAAATAAAGTCCAAACTTTATGAAAAGTTAAGTAATATATATTTTAAAATAAAAGTTATAGTTCGAATTATTGGATCAAGATTCAAAAGTAAATATTTTCAAATGACTATAACTTATATTCTATTGTGTAAATACAGTCGTTTATTCGTTGACAATATTTAGAAAAAATGTTTCCGAGCTTAGTTATTCGAAAATTAATTAAGGCGGTTATGATGAATTTGAAAAAAAAAGTTATTTTCAAGATTCCATAATATTAATAATAGTCTTTATAAATAAAATACTTAAATAAATAAAACAATTTAAATATATTTCTTCTTTTTAACATACTGCTAAAATTATTCTTAAAAACTATTTTTGTAGAGAATTTGAAGGAAAAAATATTTTAAGATGTCGAAATGTTTATAATAGTCAGTATAAATCAAAATAGTAAATAAATAAATAAATAAAAATTATACTTTCTAATTCACTACATAAATTTCGTCTTTAAAAATTATTTTTGTAGTGAATTTATAAAAAAGAAATTTTTTCCTTTATAGGTGTTTTTAGAACAATTTAGCTGTGAATTTATGGAAAAAATACATATATACGTAAAGTTTTACCCATAACTTCTTTGCATTTCAAAGTTTTTCTAATATTTTGCTTAATTTCATTCATCATTATATTCTATAACTTGTGTGCAAAGAAAATAGGATTGCTGCATTACAGTTTTGTGTAGAGTGTTAACCGTTTTGGTTAAATTTCATTAAAATTTACGGAAAATGTTCTTATATCTCAAAATATATTATATTTTCAAATAATTTTGTTGTATTTATAGTATTTTGTATTATAATTGACAACACATCTAAAACCCATAGTTTTAAATAATATATTATTTCACAAATTTTCTTTACGTCTCCCTTTGAACGTAGTCGGATACTTGAATAGACAAGATTCAGTTCCCAAAGGCAGTCGCATGATGAAAGAAAGACTGGAAAAATTTCTGACTGCATACAAAACCAGTGTTCTTACCACGACTGTCGCATACATTAACATAATGCACGTTTCGTGTATAGTAAAATAAGGGTAATTACAATAATTGATTAAGCTGGGATTGAGAACTACACTACTCTTTATTCGGGAAATTCAGAAAAATGCGCTTCATATACCAAATATAGTAAAATATTGTGAGTGATTTCTGAAATAACACTGGGAGATAGTAATGAGTCACATTCGATAAATAAGTTGAGATTGACGATCTTGAAAGGAAAAGTTAGTTTCGAGTCGTACTGAGGAGTTAAGCTACAGATAAGAGTAGTTAAAGTTAATGAACTTGGAGAGATTCATAGTTACTGTAGCAATGCAAAAATGGTGAAGCGTTCATTTCATTTAAATGTCGCAAGATTGAAGCTTGTCATTATTTATTTATTCCGAAATACTTATCATGCTGAAGTGTATTTAGAATAAGTGAGTAAATTCATGCTAAATTATTGTTCATTGTTTTCACTTGATATTATTTTCACAAGTAAGAAAAAATACACTCTTCGTATGAGTATCGTGAAACGACCACTTTTCGCCATTTTTATCTCAATTAAGGGGTGTGATGAGAAAGTATGTGCTTATTTCCTGAATTTTTATTACTAAATGTAGACATCTCCTCCTTTTATTTCCTCTCTTATCCTTATTTTGTCGAATTAAGCCCATTCCAAAACATGCAATAAAGAACGGAGAATTTTAGAATCTATTAGTAAACTATAATTACTAAGAGAATGCAGGCGTTCTGGCATAAGAGTAACGAGTCTATCCCGTGATCTGGGCGTCCCGGGTTCGAGTCCCAGTTCAGGCATGGTTGTTATTCTGTATTTATCTGTGAGTAAATGTTCTTGCTATCTGTGAGATTCTGTATTCTATCTGTGAATGTGCCCCCCCCCCCCGGTAAAAAAGGAGTTGTGAAAGTGAAGCATGAAGTAGCTAAGTCGCACTCTCGACCTTAGGTGAAGCTGCTGGAAAAACAAGGGACGCTAATTTAGGCTTAAATAGCCAACAACTTTCTGTCAGCGAGCTTGTAAAGTGCCATGGGTAACAACAACTAAAAGAGTGAAGATGCATAGACAGGTCTTTAACCACATGTAACTCATGCACATTAGAATAGGCGTTACGTTATATAAAACAGCACATTACTTCTGCAATAACAGATGTAACGCTTATGTACCTCTGGTGTAACATTGCATCTTTAATTCCTCACACGAAAAGAAGAAAACTTAGTTCTACTCCTACTATTTAAAGTGTCTTATTCATTCTTAATTATTAGTCCAAGATTTTTTAGTTAAAAACAAGGCTGGCTTTAATTCTGATTCACATTTGTTATTTTCTTTCATTAAAAAAATTCTTTTCCAGAAAATTGAAAAAAAGACCTATACCCTCCTTGGGTTCAGATTATCGAGTATGAACTTTAATCCTCAATTTTCCTTTTGGCCGATTGAGTCCAGAATTTGAGTAAGATCTACAATGTTCCTGACAAAATCATGCAATGAATTTCATTTGGCAAGTCATTGTATTTTTAAGTTATCGATTTGCAAGTTTATAAAAATACGAATTAACAGACCGACGAATCTCATACAGACATAAATCTATATGCATAATTTCATTCATTTATCTATCTATTTATAATTTCTGGTAGTCATATTCATATGGGTGGATGGACAGTCAGATCTCTCAGTAAACGAAATCCAAAATTTGATGAACATTAATATAAAATAAATCACTACCAACATTTCACTCAAACAAAATTTGACACAGAACTGAAGTTTTAATATCAGGACCACATACTGATTTTATATTATTTCATTAGTTCCTTTTATTTGTCACGTTTATATATAGATGAGCCGGTGTCCTGGCATAGGGGTAGCGCCTCTTCCTTGTGATCTTTGAATTCGAGTCCCGGCTCAGGTATGGTTGTTCTGTGAGATGTGAGAATGTGCTCTCCTGTAAAAAGGGGTTGTGCAAGCGAATGAATGATGCGTGAGTTTTAAAAATGTGCTCTTGACCTTAGTTGGTTCTATTAAAACAAGAGACGCATCTTATCGGCTGAATTCGACTGTTTTCGTAACAGCATGCTTTTCCAATGGCAGGTGCAATAAGAAACAACTGCAACAACATATGCAGATGAAGATTGAAGTAGATAAAGAGAAAGTTGGTTTATAGATGTTGATGGATTTCTTTCAAAATTCTGTATAGATCTATGATTTGGATACTAAATCTGTATACACATTTTATCTCTCTAATATTTTACGCTTTAAAGTTATCAATTTAACAGTTTTCAGATAGATAAACGAATAAATCCGTTGAGCTATTTATTTAGTAATTGATAAATGATTGCGTTTATCTACTAATCTAATAAAACATTCCTGTAAATAGTTTCAGTTGAAGAAATTCTGTGTAAAAATTACGAACCGATTTTCATCCATCTAGTGCAAAGCTTTCACAGTAGCGTGTTTCGAGACAGATTGATAACCATAATTCTAATAATGTTTTTCTGGATCCCATGGATCTGAAAATCGGAAATTTCCTAAAATTAGAATTTCAATATCTTGACAATTACAGTATTTTATCTTTATTAAACTTCATACACGCGCAAATAAGTGTATTTGCGAAGAAATACGCAAAAAATGACAACAGGTGGTAGATCACTTAAACTGATATGATGGCTTTATCCCCACCTGACATTAGACATGCTTCAGAAAGTTGTCAAGAAAAAAAAAAATAAAAATACATATGAAGATAACTGTCATATAAATTGCGACTCTTCAATTACTGTGATTGATTCGCTACACCGGTTAGGAAGGTAATAATTTTCCCACAATGAAGACTTATATTTTGCTTGTAGTTGCAGGTAAATGTTTTATTTATTTATTTATCAATTCATAACATATTTGAAAATTTTGCATAGAAAGTTTAGCTAACTAGAACCATTATATAAATGGATATTGCAATTAGTAATTAGTATAGAATTAGTATAGTAATTGCAATTAGTATATAATTTAAAATATCATATATTATCTAATGCTGAATAGGGTGATTGAATTAATTTTTTACGTTTAATTTCTAGATAATAATTCTGATAGCAGTCTAAATACAATATGATTTTTCTTACATAAAATTACATCTAAAATAAATTTAATTAAAAATAAAAATAATTAATGGCAGGAAGGACGGCAGATCAGAAATATTATTAATTAATGATGCTTTTTATTTTTTTAATAGTTTATGATTAGTAATATAAATGGTTAATGAGGTTTTCTATGTTTATTAATGGTTTATGATTAGAAATATTAATGATTGTTTAAATTATCTATTTAAAAAAATCAAAAATTTAAAATATTTTGGTTACCCTTATTTCTTAAAAAATTAATATAAAAGGAAATAAATTAATTGCTATTAAAATTAATATTTTGTCTCCATTTCTGCTTCTCTATTAACAATAAAGAAGAATGCATGTGTTGGAACTCTACAGGCCAGACTGTTTAATGTAGGGTCATTATTTTTGATACAGATATACTTTAGAAAATGAGTTAAGAACTTCGAAAAATTTCTAAGAAATAATTTTAAAGCGATTTTACTCAAAATAGAATATATTTTAGTATAGTTTTCATTATAATTTCCAAAAAATATCGTTACACAAAACTAATTTTTGAAAATTTTTAAATTTTAAAAAAGGGTTTTTCTGCTAAATTTTCGCAGTTTTTTTTAAAAAAAACATTTTCTATATAATTTCCAACAATTAGAAGAATCGGAAAAGAAAATTACATTGTTAAAAATGATAGCTTATAATTTGAGATAAATTATCTAAATTCATGATGGCAACACGAAGCAATAGACCTAGACTTCAATACTATTATTTATTTTATTTTATTTTTATATTATTTATTTTAATTTAACTAGTATTAAAATCTAGATCTATGGCATCTTAATTTTTTATATAGAATGGACGTAAAGAGACATAAAATTATTAAGCCATCAAGACCTTACTATCATCCTTAATTTAAAAGTTATTGAATTATAAATGTGAGATTTAATTAAAAATTAACGCAATTAATATTATCAGAAAAACAGATAATCAGTAAACGTAATTATTATTTATATAAGATTATACAATGCAAAGTAACAAGTTCTCTGTAAAAGAGTGGAAAAAAGTATTTATCAATCGTTTTAAAAGAATTTATTTATAAAAATATTAGGTTCAATAAGCCATTGGTTGTATAAAAGAGTTTTCTCCCTCAAATACCTTCTTTCCTGAAATGTAATTTGCTTTTTATGCTTTATTGAAAATCTTTATATGAAATTCAAGCATCATAGACTGTCCTACATATTGTTAAGGATTGCCAGGTTCGTTTAGTAGTGGGTGTATGGTGTGAGAATACAATCAGCAGGCCTCAGTATAAACGACGACGTTTATATACTCGAAGACAGGACAGCACAAAAACGACAGATATTTACAGCTGGAAGGAACACACAACAGCACACAACAACAACAACAACAGAAGCCCACAATTAGTATTCGTCCTTATCACATAAAGGGGCCAGACAGAATTTAGCAGGAGAGAGGATCATCTGAGCTTCGCTCTACGGTTTCTACAGACGGCTGAAACACTCCTCTCGCTTTAGTTGCCTATTCACTACTTCACACAACTGGCTACTACACATGTCATGACGCTACCTCCACAGTAAACAATAGAACTCGATGTTCACAGCTCAATTCAGCAATAGCTCCACACAACTCCGTTGCTTCGTTATCATCTCAAAGACTCGTTTCTTATCGACTATTTCGACTGCGATTTACCATGATCAGTGCTTGAGAATGCCGGCCTTTTATAGTTCCCAGGAGACGGGCCTAGAAGCTTCTAGATCAATCAAGCCTATCTCGGTTCCTAATGGAAGGATCCTTAAAATTATCAAAGCTTCAAGCATCATCCATTTTGTTACCAAATTCGTCGCCAAGTCACCAAAGGATCTCCAAGTTTACCAACAAGCTGCGGTATCACTGGCACGGCATCCGACAAAATCCAATACAGATAACTGTAAATTATTCTTTCCGGTGATAGAATCAAACATTCTCGGGAGCAGTATCACAGATTCATAATAATAGGCTCCAACTTAAGAAGTGTTTTACTAGCAATTTATTACTTTTTCTTCTTTCTATTCCGATCTTTTTTGCTTATCTTAAGCATTAAAATCTGTTTTTAACATATTTTATACTGCCTAATCTAATCTTATAGCTTTAAAAGAACAATTCTTGTGTATGCGTAAATTTATTTTGTGAATCTTGGTAACAGCTCTAATTACTCGGATCGAATTTTATATTTAGATAGGAGTTGGATTTTTCAATTTATATACATTATTATTATTCCTGAAAAAATGAAATTTTACAAATTTTTTTAAAACTTAATATTAACAAGTGACTATGCATGCGTTGTATAATCTTATCAGAGATGGAGTAACAGTTACGACTTCGGATTCTTATGCATATGTTTTTATGTTTCATTCCACGTATGCAATCTAATTAGATTTCACTTATAACTGTTAAAGAGGGATAAGATTTTAACTAAGATTTTACAAATACAAACAAAAAATGGTTGTTGTTTCAAATGGCATTTGCCATTTGCAAGCCTGCTGACGAAGTCAGCGATTTCAAGGCGAGAGAGTTTCTTTTGCTTCAGTAGCGCCATGTAGAACCAAAAGTATGTCTTAATTACTCTAACATCATAATCTTTTTTATGGGATGGATTTCATTCATCCACAGATCATAATTTAAATCTGAATCAGAGAACAATCACAGCTGAATCAATACCTCTTCTATGGTATTGTCTCGACATGCAGGGCTTTGTGGCCACGGCAAATTTATACGGGCACCAGCCACCACATACACTGGAGCTTCGGCCAATGGGATTCGAACTCACAACCATAGAGATATGAAATCAACGCCCTACCAGCCAGGCCATCCCGGCAAAAAGGAAAAAAGGGAGAAAAGAAACCGCCAGCGAAGTTTTACTTTGACTTGTATAATACTCCTCTGAAATAAAATTTATTTTTCGTTATCTTATACAGTATATCTCTCTATTAACATTTGGCTCGAATTTTTTTCTTCCAGCTCTGTTGGGATCGGGGTATTCAGATACAGAATGCTTTGGGTCGATATTTAGCAAATGCAGTCGACAAGTTTTGAATCCTGGTAACTTGAACACAAAACCCTCTGCTTGTAAGTACCCATAATATATAAAAAAATATCTGCCCGAACTTTTGAAAGCTGTAGCGAAAGTTTCAGTAATTCTTTTCAACTAAATACTAAGAAACAAGTTATAGATGGTTATAAAATATTCCTTCTGTAGAATTATATTTAAAAAAGTTTGATAATGTTGCGCAATTAATGAATAAATATTGTGAAAAAATTTATTGGTGATATAAAAATTAATGAAAATTTCTAATATTTATACGTAACATTTAAATGCCTTACACTTTCCTTTTTTAACCGTTATTTACATTCCCCCGGGGGGCACCTCGAAATGAGATGAGATGCTTCCGTTATGGTGGTTGGATCTCACCAACCTAATGGATACAATGATAGGGGGGGTATTGACCCTCCCATCTATGATGGCATCTACTCCCTACGGGGGGGGGCTGTATCGAGATCGGTGATGGCCTTAGGAATTAACCACAGTTTCCGCCAGTGTTGCTGTAGCGGTGGTCCATTCATTCAGTCTTGTGTGCTGTATTCGTGTGTCTTAGTGCCTTAGCGGCACCTAGGAATGAGGATGAGATGCTTCCGGTATGGTGGTTGGATCTCGCCAAAACTGTGGGTACAATAATAGGGGGGGCACTGGCCCTTCCATCGATGATGGGGCATACTCCATATGGGGAGGGCTGTATCGAGACCGGTGATGGCCATGAGGACTCAAGCACAGATCCTACCAGTGTTGCTGTTGCGGTACTCAGTACTATCTACAAGTCAGATTAATTATTTTAAAATTTACTAATTATTGCTTATAAGCAATTTCCTTTTTGAAAAGGTTTCCCAGTAGCTTCTTTACATAGGAATAAGGGCCTTCCATGAATGATATCAATCTTTAATGCTGATTGAAACTGAAGAATTGGTAAATTCTCTGTTTCAATTTGATAGCATTATGTAATCCGAAGATCACATTAAATGAATATTTTTGTGTACTTTTGGATTCACTCCTTCATTTGAAACTAGAGAAGTTTGATAATAAAAATGAGTGAAAACAACAACAATGATCACAATAAATGACGCCCTTGCAGATAAAATTCTTGCATTCCGTAAAGAAACAAAAAAAAACTTCTAAGGGAAGTTCGAAAACGCGAGATAATTTTGCTACACATGTTCAAGAAGTCACGAGGCAACTTGAAAGTAATTTTCTTTATTCCTCATGAGGATGGTATGTAGAAAACTCAATATGTTTTTTGGTTAGCAAAATTCGAATCCATGATGCTCATAAGGTGAGAGTGTTTCCATGCGTTCCATGAAGACTCCCAAGATTAAACAGTTTTCAACAGAGTGATTGTCAAATTAAGGAACACCTCATTAGGTGAAAAAGTAGCAAAAATCTCGAGACTTATACATATTTCCTTAAAATTATGAGATGCTTCTGTCATATAGCACAACAAATTAAAATTGTTCCATAAAGTTTGAATTGTTTAGATTAAAAGCTGTTCCCTGTCAGGGAATTGAAAAAGTGATGAACATTCCTTTTCAATCATTAACTTGCCATCTTCTGTGTGATTTGAGCTCCTCTGGTTCGAGTCCTGGTTCAAGCTTGGTTGTTTGTCACCCTGCATTCCATATGTGAGGGGTGTGAATGAGCTCCCCCCTTCCTCCCTATAAAAAAAGGTTGTTTAGCACTTGTGTGAGTGTCAACTACGCATGAACTAGAAATCAGACTTTTGTCCTCGGGTGCTCAGAGGTTTTTATTCTGAGAAGCTATAGAACCTCCTTTCTGTGGCAACGCGGACACGACATCACCATCATCCTTCATTAACTCGAAAAACTTTCAATTCAAAAGTTGGTTGTTTAGATGAGGAGGTGTTGATTGATATTTTTGACTGAATTGAATAATCTTTTTATGTCCAGTTATAAAGGAATGAAGAGGAAATAAAGATTTTAAATCCCCCTCCGCCCTTAACACACATTGTAATAGGTATGATTGAATTTGACAGAGATTTTCACACACTCTAAATATAAATTCTGCCGTTTCATTGCTATATTTTGTTTTGATTGTAAATTAAAGGAGTTTTAAATTTCATCTCTACTTTGTAGACACATTGCATATATTGCAAAATATCGTATTAGAATTGATAAATTTTGCGTATTTTCCAGATACATAGTAAATGCTAAAAATCATTTGCGGATTTCTACTTTTAAACATGTGTTCATTTACGCCCTTATGTTTTACAAACCAAACATACACCAGAACCATAGAAAAATGAATTTCAAGAATTATTTTTTTAACATCTCTATGTCTTTGAATATTATGCTAGATTAATTCCATTTCATTACTTTTGATATTCATTGTCTGGATTGGAATTTCATGTAATATAGATGAGGTGCACGATAACAGGAAAAAAAAATTCGTCGAGAGAATATGATTCCTAAAAAATTCATACAGTTATGAGATTATCCTAAAATTTGAAGCAACTAATGTTAAGAACTTTCTTTTCGCAGGTGGAGATTTGAGGAACCAAATGGCCTGCATCACCGACAGAGCATTCCTTTGCGACATGCGCTTCTTCCCTGAGTCAATGCGAGTAAGCACAATCTATGACGAAGTATGCGCCGAAGGAGATTTCAACCATATATGTAAGAGAACTTTATGGTATTTCAAGTTTCTCATGACTTGAAAATGTACATTTTAGTCATATATATAAGAAAACTTTATGGTATTTCACATTCCTCATGACTTGAAAATTTACATTCATATATCATAATTTAAGCATAATTTAATCATAATTCATATATCATAATGTAATTAATCATATATGTAAGATAACTTTATGGCATTTCAAGTTTACGTTTTAGTCATATATGTAAGAGAACTTTATGGCATTTCTTCTCATGACTTGCAAGTTTACATTTTAGTCATATATATATAGGATAACTTTATGGTATTTGAAATTTTCTACAGCTTTTAAATTTACATAATATTTTTTTCTAATATCTTGATTTCAATTTCTTATTATCATCATCAAAGTCTGAATAACCTAAAGCAGGTCCTATCAATAATGTTCAATCTACTGTGACTTGTTCCCGGTATAAATTTTTTGGTCATTTGATTTAATTGATTAAAATCAATTAGAATTGTTAATTCATCTATTTTTAGGCCTTTTTATAATACGGTTCTATTAAACTCGAATGCCAGTTTAGATTAAATACTTTAAATCTGTTTATGTGGGTCCATTCTATACATATTCCCGCATTGAAACGAAATATTGCCAAAATCTGTATATCTGAATGGTTATGACCCTGGACTCACAGTCAGGAGATCATGTGTTCGAATCCCAGTAGATTTAAAATTTGTTTACGTATTTTTCCTTGATTTCGTGTTCCTGAAGATTCTGGACCTTTCTCTAATTTACCAGATTAGTGCTATAGACTTTTCTTATTGTCTCGAGAGAGGTATTCTGGAACTTTCTCTACTTGAATAAAAGCTGAAGATCTCTGTCACAGTGTTCTTAGTTCAACGTTGAGCTAATAAATTGATTTAACTCTTAAGTCCTGTGTCTTCTTGAGTTCTATCTACGTGCCAATATCAACATCAGCAATAAAAATAATATAATTTTTTGACAAGTGCATGGATGTTTCAGCACAAATAAAGGAAAAGGAAAAAGAAAACATCTGCACATCAGTTACTTTGATGCTGATTTCCTGACAATTGTATTCTTTTCTCTATTTTCCTTCTTAATACGAGGGCTATCTTGTTTAAAGCCCTATCTCAAAACCTTTTTCTAGTTGGAATTTAGCAGCTTTTTATCTGACAGGATTTTTTAAATTCATATGAGAAAGCAGAAAACTGTTTTCTGATTTAAATCTCCCTTCACATAATACTCTGCAATTTTATTAAGTTAAAAATATCAATATTCTTATAGGAAGATTTATAAATTTTGGTTACATTTCTCTGTAGTTACTTTTCCAAATATTTTTTCCAAAAATAACTAGTATTTCTCTTTTCCTCCACAATTCCTTTCGTTATTATTTTTTTTATACTACGTTTTTTTTTTCATTATACTAACTCAACATTTTGATGAATGTTGGAAGACTATCCCAGTCACAATTTATGTTTCAGTATCAATTTGCCGTTTCAAAAACGAGTATTGACGATTCTCAGAGTAAGAGCAGAGACTGAATAAAAAAAATTTTTTTTCTGTGTGCAGTAGCAACACTGACAATGTCTTTCCGAAATTCAAAAAGCATTATACGTCGAAAATAAGTCTTTCCTTAGTTCATTTTCAAAATTTTCAAATTTTTCGATTTTTATCAATATTTAACATAACACTGTAGGGATAAAAGACATTTCCATATACTTTCGCTCTGACATTATCTATGAAAATTGGACACGAACTTTTGTACTGATCTCATATGTAAGATCATGATTTCTGTATCAAACGTTTCAATAAAAGAATTAAGATGCAAATTTAAATTTTTCAGTGTTTGAACGTGAAAAGGAGTGCTACAAGCAAGCCATCGATCATAAAGATTGTACCGATCCAATTGAAGAAATCTTCAATCATACCTATCCAGAATATCCGGACACAATAATCAGAGGAAACCAGGAAGCATGCGGGTAAGTTGGTTATTTTTTTAACATGTTAATGATCGCGGATTGATAAACGAATTGTAAATTGCTTGATTTAAGGTGTACAACTACGTTAGGGATGAATTTCGTTGAAAAACAATTTTTAAAATAGATATATTTTTAAATTTTTTGTATAAAAGTTATTGAAGAAATATGTGTGAAATCAAAGTATACTAATTAAGAAACGAAAAAAAAAATGAAAAAAGTACTTTTTTTTTTGACAAAAAAGAAGTATAAAAAAGCATTCTTCTAGTTTAGAGGTTTATCAAATGATTTGCTTAAAACTTTCAAACTAGCTTAAGAAATACACAATTTTCAAGTTTCTGTACTAAAAAATAAACTTGTAGTAGATGCATTATTGTATCTTGTATTTTGGATAAAAAATGGTGATGCCTGATTAGGTACGCATCCCATAAAGCACTACGATTATAAGGAGATGATATGATGCGCATGTTAATATTTTATTTTGTCTTTCGTATTTTATGTGAAATGTGATCTTTAAAGAAATTTTCCCGAAAATTTTGGTCCTCCTGCTTTCACTACACGGGTTATAATGATCTCATTTCACCACAAGCTGCATTTCTAGCCCTTTTTTAAATAATAGTTTCTACTGATAAATACCAGGAAATTTTGAATTTTTTTCATACTGTGAAACATTTTAAAAATTATAAAATAACACTAAAAATATAAATTACTCATTCTTTAACTGCAGAATATATTAAGAAATTATTTAACCAAATTTGAAAAAAAAAATATTAGCTTTTGTTTTATGAGGTTTTTGGTTAGAAAATTCAACCAAACATTTGAACTTGCGAAAACAAAATGTAAAATAGCATTAAAACCTATACAAATGTAATTATAAAAATCTTTTTGAATTTTCCAAAAACAAATATAAAAACAAAATTCAAAAGATCTTATGAAGAAAACTATTCAAATATTAAGAATATGGAAAAAAAAGCACATATATCCATATCTCTTCCTCATTCTCTCTCCACACACACACACACACACACACACACACACACACACACACACACACACACACACACACACACACACACACACACAAGTAAAATTCAACAACTGCTCTTTTTTTTAGAAATTTCACGAACAAGAATAGTTCGTACGATCCTTAGTACTATAATTCTGGTCTTCTCAGGGCCGCGGTGACCTGGTGGAAAGGTCTTGGCTTCGGAACCGGAGGGTTTCAGGTTCGAGACTCGATTCCACGGAAGAGCTGTCGTGTGAGGGGGTCTCTTGCACGTTAAATCTTTCAGGTCAAACGTCCTCCAGCTGCTGCGGCGTGTTGTGGAGAGGGGGTGCCACTACAGGTGTCGTCCCCGTAATCTGACCTTGATTTCAAATTACGAGGTCCGTCCCAAAAGAGCCCTCGTGTTACTTTAAAACGGGACGTTAATATAACTAAACTAAACTAAAACTAAACTAATCTGGTCTTCCCAGGCTCTGCAAGTTAGAACGAGTTTTTCCTTGTGAATTCGTCTTCTTCCTAAAGCTGTGAATTAAAATGAATTTTCCGTAGTTAATTCGCATTTTGACTGATTTTGGGTTCTCACGGTAGCATATAGATTCTGATTAAATTTGGAATCAAATCTGTAACTGAATCGACTGTACTGATTGTCTATACTATCATTTGTATGTAAACGCTACAAATAATAATAATAATAATAACAGATTCAAATCTTTCAGTATTTTATCTTATAATTACAACTATAGACCTAAGTTAAAATTTAATTTTATTCATCAAAAAGGGTTCAAAATGTATTTTCGAGTCATAGATTCAGTTACAAATGTTAGATTACGCAAAAAATTTATATATCGCAACTGTTGTCTACTAACCAGGTGCAAGGCATTTGCGGGCTTACTCAATGTCAATTTTATGATGAGTGGAAGATAAGTACTTAATCGGCAGTATGTAAGAAAGTTTCAGGAAGACCACTCTCACTGGTATAATTTGAAATTTCAAATCATTCAAATTTTTTATTTTGATCCCATCAACTTCGAATTCTTGCATTTCAACCCATATAAATGAATGGTTTTTGTGATTAGTTATTATTTATTTGCAGATTGCTGGATTTCTATGAAAATTGCGTCATCGAAAGGGTAGAAGAACAATGTGGAGCACACACTCTAGATTTCTTTTCCTACTTGTTTGATGCCCACATAAAATTAGCCCGAGGTGTTTGCCATGAAGTGATTCTTCCAGCAGATGAGAACGACGAGAGCACAGAAAACTTGGGATTTCTCAATCCTTTTCAAATTGTAGCTTCACTGTTTATGCTTGAATAAACTATTACTGAAGTTGCTAATCTATATCTATACTTATAATAAAGCTCAATGTGTGTGTGTGTGCGTGTGTGTGTGCGTGTTGGCGCTCTACGGGTCAGACCGTTGGACCTACAGCTACCAAATTTGGTACATGTATACCTTGGAGGTCGGGAATGTGCACCTCGGAGCCCTTTTTTCGAATTTTGAATTAGAATTTGAATTAATTAAAATTTAAGCAAAATTTCGTCGTTTTTCCGCTATAACTTCCGAAAATATTATCGCACAAACATGATTTTCATATCAATTTAAAGATAAAAAAATTAGCTCTCTAACGGTATCAGTTTCTTTTAATTTACAACGTAAGTTTCTATTTTTAACGAATTTTTAAAGAAATATTTTAACAATGTTTTTATCACGTGACTGGATAAAATAAAAGAATGCCGGAAGTTCGAATAAAAAAAACTATCATCGCAAAATAAATCTAAAGAAATGTATCTTTTACCACGTGACTGGATAAAATAAAAGAAATACAAAATGTGATATTTTCATTAAAAAAATTCAAGGCAAAGGATTCCATGATCGTTTGCAATATCTATATCATTAATTCAATAAATCTTTATTTACGATAAACCTGATGGAATTTATGTGGCATTTTATGTGGCTTGAATCCAATTATGCATTGATGAATTAATGAGTTTTAGATTTTTTCATACTTTGCACTGTGAGCCATATTTTACAAAATATTTTTATTAGTATTTTAAATAAAAGCTGCTACATCAATCAGTCTTCTAAATCAATAATTAAAACTGATTTCTAAAATTAAAGTATATTATTAGGAAAACGTGTTTTTTTTTAGAACTTTCCGTCCATCATGTTAAAGAAAATACTAATTTCAGACCAATCAATGCCCGGAACTACTTCAAGGTTAATGAATATGTGATTTAATTGAAAATTAAAAAAAAAAAAAACGCATTACTCATGGCGGACCAGCTGGTCGCTAAAGGCGGCTAGTAAGGCAATAAAATGAAATGATTGAAGAATTTTTTTTTTGGGGGGGGGAAGTTAAATTCAGTAATTTTTAATACAATATCAAGACTTTCAAATTAATGTTTAAAATGTAGTGAAACTTATTTTAAATATTCAATCTGATCACCTTTTTTTCTAAGTCTGCTTCATAATTTCAATTATAATTTTTTTTTGTAAAAATTTCTAGGAGTATTTATTACCATTCGTTATCATTTACTTTTTAGAGTTAATAAATCGAAGTGGGTTTGCGCTTAGAAACACACACACACACACACACACACACACACACACACACACACACA
>JAPMOQ010054246.1:0-18263 GCA_026543055.1 Argiope trifasciata | reverse complement strand
CTCCCTTCATCCCCAAGTCTGAAGTTGACTCGCTCATCAACTAGAGCTAGTTTAGTCATATTAACATGCTTCTTCTACGTCAATTGCCCACTACTGTTGAAAGGGCTACCTACGGGAACGACTGTCATTGTCACTGCCGCCTAGCATTGCGTCCCATTGTAAAAACAAAGAAAAAAAGAATACCAAGAGCCGCCGAAGTGGCATACTGTCAGAGTTATCCTGTTGCATGCTCATCCTTATGGGGCTGAAGCGTGTCAAAAAAAAAACAAAACAATTCCGCTGGGAGATTCTCGAACATCCCCCTTACAGGTTATTTCATTTTATACAACAGAATGCTAAATGAAGGTAGATGGGTGATATATGCAGTAAGTTTTAATTTTATTTATAATTTAACTGAGGATTAACTCATAATTATCTTTTGTTATACACGCTCCATCGATCTTTGACAATATAATCAAAATGCCTGCCTTTTAAACATCAATGATGATCTTGAACTTACATGTAAGAATAGTGTTAAAGTGCACATTAGTGTAGATGCAAAATATATTCATACTGAACAAGTTCATAGGTATTTCAGTTAATGCATTATCTGATCATTTAAAAAAATAATAATTTCATTAATATTTTCTGATTTTACTTCTTTAATAAACTTAAGTTACGTGCATATTATTCCTGAAAGTACAACGAAAGTTTCGTTTAAATATTGGTCAGAAGTGTAGACAAAAGATGCTTTAGCGTTTGCATTTTAATATCCCAGCGAATTTTACTGATAGTAACACAAAAATTTGTTTTCTTGTCGATGAATTGAAGAAAAACATTTTACTCATTGTCATCTTTCATGCTGGAAGGATATGTAAAAAATTATTATTATTATTATTTGTAAATATTTCTTTTTTTCTGCAGAAGAAATATTTGAAGTCAAATGAGCAATTTATTTCAGGAAATTTCGTGATTGAATGCATATATATAAAAGTGCAATATTTTAGATAATACACGTTTGTTTCATTTTTTTGAGACCCACTGTATACGGTAAAACGGAAAAATGTTTTTTAAAATTAAAAGTTGAGTTTTCTTTAACTAACTAGTAATAAGATATTGTCCAATGAAAAAGCTGAATGCAAAAGAATACAAATTTCTATATTAAAATTTACAAAACATGTCATTGTTTTTCAATTAAACACTAAATTCCACTTTATTTTGTTTCCCATACTACTTCTCTGTTACCTACTTCTTGCATGATCTAATGCCCACCTACAACTTATGGAAAGGTCCTTAGTTTTCCCCTCACATAAAGTGGAAATATAGTTTCATCTAAAGTGAAATATTTAGTTTTCCACTCACATAAAATGGCACTGTCATTTTCATTTTTTACTCACACTGTCGATAAATGGGATTAATTTTAACAACGGATGAAAACTCTAAAGATAAATCATGTTTGCAATAATTTTTTGTATTTAAATCCACATAATTTCTTTTGATTTTAACTTTCACTTTCAGCCCCCATTCAATTTCTTGTGCTTGATTACTGGCACTTATTCGATTGTTAAGATGGTAACAATTATTATCACATTTCAATTGTTATCGAACAAAAAATATTTAAACAGTCACTCCTGTTATTGTTGTCAACAGCAATGTAACTGTTTAAACTCTCAACAAAACTACAATATGCAAACAATGTAGCAGAAGAAAGAATGAAAACAGACATAGTTGCTTTATGTTAAAATACATTAACTTTTCTACAACCGATCGTTGTGCGACTTTTTCTTCTTCTGAGCAATGCTTGGAGCTTTTCTCGACTGTTTCACTGTGGCTACGGCCATTGTAGGACTCATCGTTTTGATGATTGTTTGGGGATTAACAAAATATTCCCTAATTCCCCGTTTACCAACTTCTGGGGATTTTGTTTCTAATCTTGATTTGGATTCAAATGCGGAAATACCATATGATTCGCTTGAACCACGAGTTGCCTTAGTGCACTCTTATGCCGTTTTTAGATTCTGCCAGGCATTGGATATTCCAGCTGAACTAGCTCCAACCCAAGTTCAGAAAGCTGATGCCCCAGTAGTGAAATCATATGCAGTTTATAAGATCTGCTGTGGTTTGAACTTGCCGGCTCAATTAGCTCCCATCGGGATCCCAGTCGTGGAGTCATACGAAATTTACCTTTTTTGCATTGCACTTAACTTGCCTGTGGAATATCAACAGCGGATTTAGACAGTTTAACATCGAAACTGTCGAGAGTCTACGAACACTGTTTATGACTGATTCAAAGGTTTCCTTTTGCCAAATGTTCAAAGACTGCTCTAGATGCTTGTTCAAAACCTGATACGTGCTTCTGGAAGCTGCTTATGACTGATTCAAAGGTTACTAGTTACCAAATGTTCAAAGACTGCTCCAGATGCTAGTCCAAAATTTGTTACGTGCTTCTGAAAGCTGCTAATGGATGATTCAAAGACTGCTCCAGATGTTTGTTCAAAATTTATTAGTGCTTCTGAAAGCTGCTAATGGATGATTCAAAGACTGCTCCAGATGCTTGTTCAAAATCTGTTACGTGTATCTGGAAACTGCTTAATATTATTTTCAATCCCAGAAACTCTTTTCGGTCATATAAAGTTGTCAAACAAACATAAAATCTGAAAGCTGTTCTTACAAAAAAAAAACATTACAAAAGTTTTAAAACAAGCATTATGTCATCGTCTGAATAATGCTATTATCTTAAAAAAACGCTTGTCGATGAAGGGAGGATTGGTGGGAGGGGAACGAGAGTAGCCCACCTCCACGTGGTGTTTCTCGGGCAACGGTGCAGTTCACTGGAACTTCAACGGCTAAGAGGCTACTCAAGTATGAAATATAAATAAAGATATTTTTATATCGTCTGGTAAATCTGAATACATAGATATTATTATTTTTATTCTTTCATTATCTGGAATTTTCGATATGAAACCAAAAATTAATGTTTCAGCATTGGTTTCTGCATTTTTAACATGTTAATTTTAATAGGATGTCATACTTTTTTACATCTTACATACTGAAATATGCATGATTGAAAATTGTTTAAAACTCACTAGTAGCCTGATGTTTCACCGCTAGTTAGCAAATTCAGAAAAAAATCCCTTTTAGGCTTGTGATCTTACACATATTAGACAACATAAAATCCAGATGGAGTGATGACTGATCGTGCAATAAAAATATGAGCCTTAGATAAGAATGGAAATACATTGCGTGGCAAAGGTGAATATTAATAACGAAGCATAGATTTTTGGCGTGAATCCAACATTTTTATTGAAGTTATTGTGAAATTACATACTATCAAAGCCTTTTATTTTGTTTAATTGTAATCAAAGTTTGATACAAATCTATGTATTCACTAGATCACATACCGAATTTCATTTGTCATATATTTAGAATTATTGCGTTCTCATGAATACACAAATGCATAGAGATAGATAGTCAATTATTTAATAGTTAGGCTCTAAATGTCATTAGAAGCTATAATTTAAGAAATGAGTCAGCCTATCATTCACTAAACTTTCTGCTGCAATTAATGTTAAAATACCATATTGATGCAAACTCGCTTAATTAATTATTTTCTATTCTGCTGCAAAAGTTTATTTTCATAAGTAGTAATTTCTTCACATTCCAGATCAAAACTTTCTTGTGGTATGATATGGTATGGTTTTGGTTTTTTGGCACAAGCCCTAATTTAGGACTAGCTGCGCCATTCACAAGGATTTTTAAACAGTTCCATTATAGAATGTGTAAATAAAAGAAAGATGCATTATAAAAAGGTCACAAGTTGTGAAGATCTGTGATTTAAAACGATTTGGTGCAAGAATAAAAATAAATCTCAAATGTTAAATACTATGAAAAATATCTATGGCTTTTAAACACTTTATCAAAAAATTTTGAGTGAGGTTTCTCACCAACCCAGTTAAAATATGCAAATAAAAGTGAGTTAAGTGATCTGAAGTAAAATTAGAGCATTGAGTAAGAATATGTGCTATAAAATTGACCATTCTGCAGTTCGTAAAATGAGGGGGACGTTCACCAAACAACAGTCTTTGTGTATATCTTGAGTGTCCAATACGCAGATGAATTAATTTTACATCTGAGTACCGGTTCGGTAAAACTGACCATATATTTGTTTTTGGTTGAATAGCATGTATTTTGTTATCAAATTGCGCGTTCCAAACTTCCTGCCACTCTTCATAGATACATCGTTTGATATACGCTGAAACATCATGTAAAAGAGCACGGAAATTGAAAGGTTTTGAAGCCAGTTTTGCAGCTTGATCTGCAAGTTCACTTCCATGGATTCCAACAGAACTCGGTACCCAGTAGAAAATCACGTCGAAATCTCTGTTGATTAATATCGATAGCTGTTCCATGGTTTGTACAGCAATCGGATGACAAGAATAATCAAAATTTTGTAATTGTTGTTAAACGCTCATGTTAAACGTTCATGCATATATGCAAAATTTACGACAGTTAGATGAGAAAATACTTTGTAGTGCATATAAGTGGCAGTTACTTCTGCCGTGTATACTGAGCCGTTATGGGGAGAGTATAGTTGTAAGTTGCGTTATCTAAAATAGCAACAAAACCGACATGATTAATCGTTTTTGAACTATCTGTAAAAAATATTTTATAGGTGTTGTACTGGGAACGATGCTCAAGGAATATTTGCTGAAGCGAGTTTGCATTAATATGGTATTTTTTGAAAGCAATGAATGGGTTTATGTAATGGATGGTGTATTCCAGGGTGGAAAGTAAAAATAGTTAACAGACAATATTTTCACTTAAGAAAATTGTATTTCAGAAATGCAAGATTTCATGCTTTCATAAAATGGGCAGATAGCCTTTGAGCTGAACTGAGCTGACTGAAACTTGCTTCTTTTTTGGTGGAATCCTGAGATTTTTTCCTGACACCACCATTGAGTTTGAGCTAAAGACTTACGTAATATTGTAGCTAAGCTAGGAATTCTAACATTTTGGACAATGTATAAAATGTTGAAAATTCTTCTAAAACTGATTTTTATCAAAACAAAACAGTTTTATAGACAAAAGTTTTGATAGCTTTATGATCAGATCGGATATTTTCTGCAAGGGAAAGTCACACAACTTATCACTATCATCGTTTCTCAAAGCCCTTAGCAAAGAGAGTAGAATCACTAGGATGATTAATAGATTAACAATAACAGCGGATAGTAACTTGAAGATTTTTTAGTTTAGATACTGAATAGCTTATTTTTAATAAACATGTTTTGATTGGGATTGTTAGCTTAAAAGGTTAATGCCCTGATATCAAAAATTCGAAATTCATAAGCATCAAAACTCTTCACTGATTAAAGAGGAATATGCAGATGGCACTTATTAAAACTGTTTATTGATAAAAAAATATCAATGGATGATGTTGATTTGTGATCGTGGTTGCTCCATAGGATTATTCTAAGAACTGAATACTTCGAATAGATGAAGAGAATATAATAAATGTTATTTTTGGGTTACAAGTGTGCAGTAAGGGTTATCATCTCATATAAACTTATTAATGCTAGCTTAGTAACACTTGTACTTAACGTTATTGCAACAGTTCTTACTTTCAATTCATAAAATAAAGGATAAAAATATCTCATACATCTCTTGACTCTTGTTATTTTCATAAATTTGGTGCATATTTTGAAGCGAAATTTTCTCGTATCTTCAGCTGCAATCTTTTAAAAAACAAGTTCGTTTCGGAAATTGCTATTGAGGGAGAATGGGCAATTGCTTGACTGATATATGGTCGAGAAAAATATAATTATTTTGAAGAAGTGTCTCGCCCAATTAAAACGTGCAATGGCAACGTATGGAAAACGTATCTATTTTTCACTTTTTCTAATGAATAGCAGGTTTTTTGGCGAATTTCTGAATAGTCGTTGAGAAATCAAAAATTAATCTTAGGTTTTACTTCCATTTCATTCAAAGAAATAATGAATGGCCTGGAGTTCGAATCAATACGATCTTTCGGCTTAGTTTTGCTACTTAATAAAATTGTTTAAAAGCTTTTTATGAATAATTCTCAGTGATAAAAAAGACTTGAAGGACAAAGAAGTTGCCTTTTATCAAAAATAATTCTTTTCCTGGAAGTGAGATGTCATCGATGGCTTGACGGATTGATAAAGATTCAAGCTTAAAGATGGAATTAATGACAAAATTATGATAATAGAAAGATTGTAATAATGAAATGCTTAATTGTATCAATTACGCTCCTTAATATAATTGAAATTAATAAAAATTCCCATAACTGAAAAATTATCTAAGCTACAGTTAAATTTTCCCACATAAGAATTCAGTGTTAATTTTTCATATTAAAATTACAAAAATTAGAAATAAAAATTGTTCAGGCTATTAAGGAGTTGCAAGACTTTTAAGGAACATATTTTAAAATATGTTCTAAAACATACAATATAATAAATTTAATTCAAACGCAGAAGGAAAAATTACTTAAGAAAAAACGAAATAAAAATTTTCCTATGCGAAAATAAAAACGCTGGGTAAAGTGTGTAAATGATAGATGCAATTAAAAATAAAATATGTTTGATCTTAAAAAAAGACTTTGTTATAAGTTTTGTTTAGAATAATGTTAAAAAAATGATTAAAATTGCAAAAAAAAAAAACTGTTTAGCGATGATGTTTATATCATAAAAGAATTTGTTTTTTTAAATTTCAAAATGGCATAAAGATAATTTTTGAGGAAAGATTTATTTCGAAATTATAGCGAAAAGAATGCAAAACTTCCACTCTTTATCTCATCACATTTAGAGGGCAGAAAAATGATTTATACCTTTTTTACAATTATTAATACATCATTACAAATTTGTAGGACTTAGTAAGGCTACGAAAATAACAAGATTTAAGAAAAAATAATTTGGGGAAGAATGGACATGAAGTTATATCTGAAGGATTTATCTGAAATTAATAATCACCAATGCCTCCTAAGAATCATCTTTTCTCTTGAGGCGATTAGTTTAAAATCACAATGTAAAACAATAGAGAGGTCATCCAACCTGATCACTGATTTCATTTCAGCAATCTTTATTTTATAAGAAATCTTACGAACTCTTGTATGGTACATTGGTCGTTCCCACTAATGATGAAAACTGTTATAATTTTTATATTTTGAATCGTATCTAAGATACGTTAAAAGAAGCAGATCAAAATAAACATCCTCTATTGACTCATAGCATTTATTTAGTACATTATGCATTAAATTGCACTTCATGCAAGTATTATCCAAAATTAAATTTGGTAAGTTTTAATACAAGTTTTTTTAGAATTGTAAAGAAATGTACATATTTCACGATTTGTTTTTTTTTAAATATAATTTTTATAATAAATAAAGAAAGAAATTAATATCTGATTTTTATAACATATTTTTAAGCTGGTACCCAGCGCGTTGCTGCCACAGAAGAAATAATCTTGAAAATATCGTTTGGAATTTGGAATAGCTATCTTGTTTATTTAAGAATTATAGAAAGAATGATATTTTTTTTGTCAGCAATGAATACATTCATTGAAATTTAAGGATATGTAAAGGAGAAGCATAAGTAGTATTTATTATATTTTTGTTATTCTGTTTTACAAACAAATATTCATTTTTATATATTTATTGTATCTCATGATTCGTTTAATATTCGTTCAGAGTTCTCAAGTTTAATGTTTAAAAAATGTGATTAAAATATTTTTTTAAACACGAATAAAGATAGAAAATATATTTATACCAAAATCGTTAATATAGTTGAAAAGATAATTTTTTGAAAACTAAGATGATTCAAAATTATTTGTACTAAAATATTTTTGGATGTCATTGCAAAAAAAGTTAAAATTTTATTGAATGTTTAGATTAAATTTGAAACCTATAGGATTGGTTCCCCTAAAACTTTCTTGCACACTCTCTCTAATAAAATTATTACCTCAGAGAAAGACTTACATAGCTTTTACGTACAATAGCTATGAAAGAACTTGAATGCATCTTTACTGAATCTTTTGTGTCTAATTGGCGAGTTTTTCAGAGGTTAATCCTTGGTTAATAAATGCGGTAAATAGATACGAAAATATTTTTTACATTTTTGATAATTTTAATATGCCTATAACCTTTGTGTAAGTTCAAGTAATAAGTAGTCGAAGTTTTATCGGAATCGGTTGAGGGTGTGGCAGCTCATTAAAGACATATAAACAAACATTCATTTTTATTTATATAGATAGCTATTTAAAATCGACCCCCAAGAAATTGCACTTTATATAATTACTCTTGAAGAATAATTTACATTATATAAAAAGACATTAAAATTCTAAAAATAAATTTACATTGGTTATTAACTTTGATATAAATTTTTTAAAGATATTATTACTATCTGTTATTACTTAATTTATAGGCGACTGAAAACTGACTCAGCAAAATTAAAGGTTGCTGCAACACTTAATGAAGCATATAAATTTCTGATCCATTAAGAAATAATTTTTTAAAAAAGTAAAAAAGATTTATTTGTTTTTAAAATCTAAATAATTTTTATCCTTTTTCAATTTTTAAAATAGCTGAAATGGAATTCGAGCCACAATGCTTAACCTCAGGAAAAATATTAATTAAATAACTAGTCTAAAGATAATTTTCGTGAAAAAAATGTAGAAAAAGAATCAAATATAAATGCGTCATAATAAATTTATGAATACAAATTTTTATTTTCTTAGATTAGTCAGATTATTTGTCGCTCCTTTCCGTTTTTAAGATTGATTCATTATTGGTACTTCTTTATCTGCATTAAAGGATCCTTCCGTCATCGTCACACAAATATCGATTTGTTTTTTGCTATATATAAAGCACTGCTTCATAGTAATCGCCACCTGTTGGAAGAAACCCCTATCTTGTCCTGCGCAGTCATCGTGGATAGGCATTACCACGCAGGATTCCGGACATTTCGCTTATCCTGGAACTGGGAGACTTGCTTAGAATCTTATTCGAATAATAATTCGATGCAATTAGTGCCGTAATTTGATGAAATTTTCATTCAATTATATTCATTTACACGTTAAAATGAAATTACTACTTCTCTTTATCAAAACTTTAGCTGAAAAAGATTTATCGAACACACATGCCTTGTAAGTATTTTTCACTTATTTCTACTTTTCAAATGGTTTCACCTGACTTTTTTTCATGATGGCATTATATAATGTTATTCAACTTACTTTATTTTTTAGATTTCTAAGATTTTATGCAAATGAAATGTCTTATGGAAGTACAATATTTGAATATTTTTGAACGCATCATTAAAGATTTCTATAATAAAGTCAGTAAACATTTGCTTCATATAGTTGACACTATCTATACAGGATTTATGAATCAGGAATTTTCCTATTCCATAATATTTATAACAATAAATTACGAAACGAATTAAAAATCCGCAACTTAAGAATAATAAAGGCAAATAAATTTTTAAAAAATCATCAGAAAGAAAAATAGAGGTAACTGTCATTCGAACGAAACTCTTTGGCATTCATTTCAAGCTGAAATACATCAAAATTTTTATTCTGATTTACATAGAGTATTAGCTGATATATGAGCGTTATTTCTTCACACTGAGATATGAATGGCGTACCATTTTGGAAAGCAATTAAACAGACGCCTGCTGAAGGATCCTTCAGTGATTTTTCTTTTCCTCCTCTCAATTATTATTTGACCTCAGACTGTAGAAAAACTCTCGCATTCTTTCTGTAATAAATGAAACAGCACAAATTTAACAACCTTAGGGAAAGAAGATTTAAGGTGAAAGACAATCAATTTCTGAAAAATCGCTCATCATTTAGTTTTTCATAGGATCAATTGGCAACTCTAATTAATTTTCAAAGTTTTATCTTTTATTTTAGCCCATAGTAATTTAAATTCTAAAATATTCTCTTATATCCTGATCCGATTCCTCTATTTCTACTTAATTAATTCAAGGGATAGCTTTTTTAAAATGCTTTAGTCAGCGGTTCCCACTCTGAGAGTGAAAGGAGGAAAATTGCTGATCTAAATAATTACTTTAAAAAAAGATTCATGTGTTTCCCTTCGATGGTTCATGCATTTGTAGAAAAAAATCCCTATCAGAATTTTTATTGTGTATAAGCGCTCTGAAAAAATATTTTCCCTATCAA
The DNA here is from genome assembly GCA_026543055.1 of Argiope trifasciata. NCBI lineage: Eukaryota > Metazoa > Arthropoda > Arachnida > Araneae > Araneidae > Argiope > Argiope trifasciata. Next base: position 8,093 of record JAPMOQ010054246.1, on the reverse strand, counting down.
TATCTCATGTTATATAAGATGAGGGATAATTTATGTCTGGCTTCTCACTCACTCACGCTTTTGTGCCGCGCTGTGGCGAGCGTGTAGAGCTTTATTATAAATGATTTACGACTTCCCGGGATGAATAAAACGAACTTAAAACTGAAAAAGGGTCTTTGAACTTGCTTACTCATTGAAAAATTATATGCCCAAACGCACACATATACATGTATATGTATAGTAGGATGTAAAGTATTTAAGTTTGAGATTGTGGATAAATTTGAATGCAATAGAAATTTACACAGAAATCACATTAAAATTATAAAAGGGAAATTATACTATTATTTTATGATGGAACAGTTAAAAAATTTTGATAAAAATGCTAGCACTCACAAGAATCTACTTATATCTATACTTATAATAAAGCTCAATGTGTGTGTGCGTTGGCGTTCTACAGGCCAGATCGTTGAGCCTACACTGCCAAAATTTGGCACATATATACCTTGGGGGTTCGGAATGTGCACCTTGGAGCAATTTTTAATTAGAATTTGAATTAAATAAAAATTAAGCGAAATTTTGACGTTTTTCCGCCATTACTTTCGAAAATATTATAGCACAAAATTGATTTTTACATCATATTAAAGATAAAAAAGCTATCTTTTTTTAGTGGTACTAATATTTTAATCAACAAGTTTAATTTCTTTTTTCCAATGAATTTTTAAAACTAATTTAATCATATTTTTGGACAATAAATATAAAATTTAAGCTGCACTCACACGTTGCGAATGAAAGGAAAAAAAATTATGTTTTATCAATACGTAATTTCATCAAATCGATTTTAACTCAAATTTAAAAATTCAATAAGTTATTATTGAAAATTAAACATATAAAGAAGTAATTCTCAGCACGTTGACTGCATGAAATGAAATGTGTTTTTTTCTAAAAAGAAAATGTAAAGAAAACTTTTTTATCACTTTTACAGTATTATTAATCAAATATATATCTTTTAACAACATTATTAATTAAATATATATGGTTAATATATTTTTCAAGTCAAGGCTCAGTGGCTAATGTGTAAAACTTTAATAATAGAACTACATGAGTAAAGAGGATCTATATAAAGTAAATAGTTACATATGTATGTATGTAATATGTAATAATAGTATGTAACATGAAAGTATAAATGTTTTAATAAATGAAGAATGTCTAGCTTTTATCTAGATCCTCTGCTCTGTGAATCATATTTAACAAGATATTTTTCAGATCCTAATATTTTAAATAAAAAGAGATCAATCAATTAAGTCAGTCTCAAAACTGACTGATTTATGAATATTTGAATATTACTATTCAATAAAAGAGCTTAACTTTAAACCACATCGTCGATCATTACAAAGATGATACCTAAGATTTAAGAAACTGCCGATTGTTATAAATTATTCTATTCAAAATTTCATAAGTCGATCAAATTTGGCAACAAAAGAAAGAACATTTATTTACTTGAAAGTTGAATGTCAAAAATATTTTTCAGAATATGATTCATTAGGGCCAAATGACTATAAAATTTCATAAATTTGTGAAGTATATTTATGTATCGAAATAAATAAAATAATGTTATTCACAACATTTAAGACCTTTTGAAAGCAAAACTAAAAATTTAATTTTGTGACGAATCTGAGAAATTTTACTGTAGCAAAAACTGCTTTTATTTTACTTTGCTGTTTAATCGTTTTAACTTTGCTGTTTAATCATTTTAACTTTAATTTAATTATGAAATTTTGCGGGAGCTGACTGATAATTAGAGAGACATATAGTACACAATGGGCTTAAGGCCTTTATTAATACATGTGTGAATTATATGACTCAAAATTTGAATAAAAATATTTTGATGATGTAGCTATTAAAATATAAGTTACATAAACTATTAAATTGATAGTGAAGTTACCTAAAGTATTTAATTGACAGTGACATTACACAAAATATTGAACTGAAAATTTTTAAGAACATTAGGATTGGTGAACAGTCTGATCACCAAAGGCAGCTAGTATTAAATAAATTATTCTTAATTTTTTATATAATATTTGATGTAAATAACAAATGATCTGCATGTGGGCTTTATTTTATTATTACTTACTAGCCGCCTTTGGCGACCAGCTGGTTCGCCATGAGTAAAGCGCTCTAAAATTTTCAATTAAATCACATATTCATTAGCCTTAAAGTAATTCCGGGCATTGATTGACCTGAAATTAGTATTTTCTTTAAGATGATGGACGGAAAGTTCTAAAAGTACACCTTTTCCTAGTAATATTCTTTAATTTTATAAATCAGTCAGTTTTAACCATCGGCTATGCTTCCAAAATATTAAAAAAAATTTCGATGATGTTGCCAAAATATTAAATATGTTTTTTTAAAGAAAGCGAGAAAGGGAAAAAAAGTATTAACGATACAGATATTGCAAACGATTACATAAATATGCCATTAAGTCGGGATTTCAATGCATATCTTGCCAAAATTCAATCAAGTTTACCGTAAATAAAGAAGATTTATTGAGTTAATGGTATAGATATTGCAAACGATTGTAGAAACCTTTGCTTTGCATTTATTTTTCAAAGAAAATATCACATTTTATATTTCTTTTATTTTATCCAGTCACGTGCTGAAAGTTGCATTTCTGTAGATTTATTTTGCGTTGATATTTTTTTTATTTGAACTTCCGGCATTCTTTTATTTTATCCAGTCACGTGATAAAAACATGGTTAAAATATTTCTTTAAAAATTCGTTAAAAATAGAAGCTGAAGTTATACATTAAAACACTGATACCATTAGAAAGCTAATTTTTTTTATCTTTAAATTGACATAAAAATCATGTTTGTGAAATAACATTTTCGGAAGTTATAGCGGAAAAACGTCGTAATTTCGCTTAAATTTTAATTAATTCAAATTCTAATTAAAAATTCGAAAAAAGGGCTCCGAGGTGCACATTCCGGACCTCCAAGGTATACATGTACCAAATTTGGTAGCTGTAGGTCCAACGGTCTGGCCTGTAGAGCGCCAACACACACACACACACGCACGCACACACACACACACACACACACACACACACACACACACACACACACACACACACACACATTGAGCTTTATTATAAGTATAGATATAGATATAGACTATAGCCTGTGTATTTTCTGCAGGCTGTTCAAGGTCACATTTTCTACCTCGTTATTGTTTGCCTGGTACCAGCAACGCGGTAGAAAACGTGATCTTGAACTGCCTACAGAAAATACACAGACTATAGTAGAAACTAAATTATTGATTGGACAGCAGTTTATAGTGGTTAAAAATGCGATTATTTCATGTCGGATAGGTGGCGCAATTTAGAAAAATATAGTTCTTACGCCATAAATCCCAAAATACCATACCATACCATTCATTTCGGATAGAAGTGGGAAATCCCAGAAATTAAGAAATTAAAGAGTTTCTGAGTTCGAATTTAAATTTATAGGAAAGAATTTGATGAATGATGTCAAATTGAAATTATATAAATCCTTTAGATATAACTTCCTTTCCACGATATCTTGATACTGCAAGACATTGTACGTGTAAAATTTTCTAATGGAGAACGATTTCATGACATCATGGTTCTATTAAATCGACAAAGATGACTAACTAGTTATTAATAACGATAAAAACTCTTTGTCCTCGAACATTTAAGAAATTCGCTATGTTTTTATTATAAATATTTGTTGATGGGTTATTAAGTAGCGAGTAAGTTTACTTGATAAGTTTGAATGTTATAAGCAAAAAAAGTTCAATGTTACAAATGTTTATATTTTTTCTCCAAATGTAGGGCTATTTTTATGAAATTCCATGTATTTATCATACACCGTAAATAAAACTGCTCATAGGAGTTTCAAATCAATATTCGTGATCTTTTTATAGCAATATGCGGAAATATTAGAACGACTCTATGACTGCCTAAAAAAATTCGTCAAAAAAAAACTTAACTTTAAAAGCGTCTTAATTTTTTTGATCTTCAGAGCATTTATGAAAATTATTGCAATACTTTTATCATTACATTAATAAAAACCGTTTCATTTTCTGTCATAATTAAAGTAATATATATTTTATAATATATTTAAATATATTTTTGTCATATTAAGTAAATATATATATATACATTTTAAAGTAAATATATTTTTAATTCCTCTGTAGGATTCGGGACTACGTCCTGAATACAAATGGCTCATTTTCAGTTTGAAATCGGAATGGTTACATTCATTTCAGGCTCTAAAGGTAAATATCTTCTTTGCTACAATTTGTATTAAATATACAATTCAGTTATAAAAAACGTATTTTATTTACTAGAATATAATGAATAATAGTTTGGAATATAATATAAAGTTGAAAATGTTTTCAAACGTCAGAATACGAAAAAAAAAAATTCTAATGGTATTCAGTATTGTTTATCTACATCTACATCCATTAAATTACTGCAAGGAACTTGCCTTCAATTAAGAAGGTAAATTCAAGTTTGGGAAATTAAATACATAATGTCGCTTAAATGTTATACATGAGACATTAAAAACAGTTATGCAAAATGAATATTCTTTGAGAATTCAGACTGAAACTGCTTGGAAATGTCTGAAACTATTTTTAACCATATTTTTCCAATAATATCACTTGCTATTGAAAAAAATCGTTAACCCATACATATAATTTTCCCCACAGTTTGCTGCTTCAGCTACATACGAACACTCCGATAACACTGAACAAATCAGTATCGCCGTTTTTAAAAATGCTATTATTTTGTATGATTCACATGTCTGTCACGTGATTCAATAAATTTATAAGGGCCGGAATAGCCTGGCTGGTAGGCAGTTGGGTTCATATTCATTTGGTGGCGAGTTCAAGCTCGCCTCTGCCGAGGATTCCACATGTGTGCTGTGGCTGGAGCACATATTAATCTGTAGGTTCACAAAGTCCTCCATATCAAGAATAATACCACTGGGTGTTCTAGTTCAGAGATGATTGTTCTCTGATCCAGGTCTAAATTACAATCTGAGGATGAGTAAATGAAATACATGAATGAAGTCTGCCCCATAGGGTTGTAACGCTTGAGTAACTAAGTCGTATTCTTGGCACTACTGAAAAAACAAAAGGCACTCATTTGGCTTAAAACGCTGATAGATAACTGTCAGCAGGTTTGTAAAATACTATAAGACGCAATAACACACACATAAATGTAGATTATTGAATTAAATATTAAAACCTGTAACTCGTACTCAGAAATTGCGTTTGCTTGATTTGTCCACTCACAATTTACTACTGTATACAAAAATTAGCATTTTGATTATATTTTAATGTACGGATATCAATTTAAGTCCTCTAACGAAATGATTGCGGTTTGAAGTACAACGCAAACATCCTTTTGAAGGGCACCTTTGAGCTGGAGATCTGGATATCTCTTTAAGTAGACATTGTTAGAGGGGGTGAAAGATTCCAACGAACGTGAAGGCTTCTTTCAAGTGGGGATGGTGAAAAGAATCATTTGATATAAGTATGATGTTGCTGTATCTAACCTTTGCAGGATTTCTGATTTTGTGAGGTGCAACACCATCTTTAACGAAAACTCTGAACTTTTTTTTTCATGATAGAAAATTTTTATAACATGCGAAGACTTGAAGCAACTGACAATCTTGCACATTAGCTAATTTATTTCACATTGAATTTAAAATCGATGCGTCTTATTTAATGAATTTTAGGTATAAAATCTTCATCATTCTAAATACAAATTAAAGAAATCTTCATATGATCATTCTATTCAGCCAATTAGGACGATATTAATATTGCTTTTATTCGATAGTGTATAAGACCATTAATGGATGTTTTATTATTCCAGTGAAGGAACAAGAGGGAGTGAATACGAAATCTAAAAATCCCAAATTCTCTAGTTTTTCCTTACAAAAATATTTAACTCTATTTAGTTTCTTAAGTTCTCAAGGACTATTCTTGGCTTAATTTTTTTAAAGTTAAAAAATCAGCTAAATTTTTTAAATGGATGTTTTATTATTCCAGTGAATGATCAAGAGAGAATGAATACGAAATCTAAAAATCCAAATCCTTTACTTTTCCCTTACACAAATATTTAACTCTATTTTTTATTTACTAAAAATATTTAACTCTATTTTATACAAAAATATTTAACTCTAGAAACTCAATAGAGTTTCTTGAGTCCTCAAGAAATAATCTTAGCTTGATTTTTTAAAGTCAAAAAAACCAATTAAATTTTTGTTTTGAAATTAGGTTTTTAAAAAAGATTAAGCAGAAAAATATTTGTATAGGGTAAGTCTAAAATCATGGGACAAACTTGCCGAAGTTTGCCGGATCAAGACAGGTCCTTAGACTAGCTCTCCAAGCCATCAATATAAATTGGCCTCCAAAATTTTGTCAGGTTGTTTCCACAAGAAGTGTTTTTGAAAATTTTCGTAAATTTATTATTGACACTTGTTAAATTTTCTTATTTAATTTTATTCTTATTTTAATCCTTCATAACTGTTAAATTTTCTTATTTTCTTTTTGTTATGTGTTGAATACTTACTTCTTTAAGCTCCGTGTGATACTTTGTGGTGCATAGGGATTTTATAAATGTTTCAATTAAAAAAAACTTGAGGGATGGTAGACCTAACTATAACAATCAATTATTCTAGAGGAATATATGACCAAAAGTGATGTGTTTTGGCACAAACTGAAAGAAAAGGAATCATAAAACGTTCATTTAGAAGAAAACTTTACCAGTGATTCCATACAGAAAATAACGCAGACGCTGGAAAGTGCTGGATGCTACTTTTGGGGTGCGCTGGATTGGGTATGGTGAACCTATGGGCCAAACTGATGGTCCCCACCATCACCAGATTTATCGACTATCAATTTTTTAATATAGGGGCATCTAAAAGCCCTCATTTACGAGAATCCAGTTGACTTCATTAAAGAAATCATTGCTCGACTATCCTGTGCAGATGCATGCGTACGTGAAATACCCGTGGCATGGGAATCTGTTCGCCAATCACTCCACTGACGCTACAAAGCTTGCATTCTTGTCGGCATTGAATATTTTTTTGTAGGCAATGCTGTAAAAAGTACAAAAAATAGTTACACAGTCGCTGGAAATTGCTGGATGTTACCTTTGGGATGCTCTGGTTTGTGTGTGGTGGATCAATCCGATAGCCATTACGATAGCCAGATTTATCGACTATCGATTTTTTCCTATGGGGTATTTTTCCTCATTTACGAGACTTAAGTTGACTCTATTGAAGAACTCGTGGCTCGATTGTGGGGCTGCGTGCATACTTGAAATACCCGGGACATGGGAATCTGTTCGCCAATCACTCCACCGACGCTACAAAGCTTGCATTATTGTCGATATTGAGATTTTTTTTGTAGTCATTGTAAAAAAATCATTTAATGACAGCGTTGTAAATAAACAATGTTTTCAATTTCATGCGATGTGTTTTGTGTTTGTGCCTCAACGCGTCACTTCCGGTTATATATTCCTATTCAATATTTGTCCCTCAAAGTTTATACCATGATTTTAGACTCACCATGTATAATCATTTAGCATTTTGAGTAAAGCTTACGATTAAGAGACCGTAGTTTCTATGGAAGCACTGGGAATTATTTCAGTAAATAACTTGTTGGGTGGGTAGGTAGGGTTTATTGGCACAAGAACCATTATGGCTATACTGAGCCAGTCATATGGTTTAATATTATCATATAAATTGTTGGATATTTGATGATATAAACCTAAGTGCTAATTTTTGGAGCAGTATTTTTTAAATCGAATTTCATTTTTATTGAAGAAAAAATGTCATTTTTAACAAAAAAGAAAGATGAAATCTAAATGACCATGTGAAATGAGTGAAAAAAATGCCAGTTTATTTAATTTTTTCAATCATTACGTATTCTGTCATATGCATGTTGTAAACTTATTTGATACTATTTACTATACTCATTCTATAGGTAATAAATGCAGTAGAGTTTCATTCATATTTTTGTTATATTTTAGATCCCAACCGATGTGGCACTCAGTGTGACAAAAGTTCAATTCAGATGCTGC
>JAPMOQ010054228.1:0-37235 GCA_026543055.1 Argiope trifasciata | reverse complement strand
CAAGAATTTAGGGTTGGAAATTTTTTTTTCTTCTAATATGTCATTTTCTCGATTCCCAGAAATAGCTTTTTATTAAATTTTTTTGCTTTACATTTAGATACCGGAATATAGCCATTATATCATTTTTAAATTATTTCTGGAATAAAGATGGGAAAGATGAAAAAGAATGACAAACAAAAATATTTTTTATTAAGTCATCTTTGTCAAGTAACTAGCTGGTACACGGCGCGTTACTTGTAAAAAAAAAAAAGAATGATTAAAAATTATTTTTTACTAAGTCATTTTTATCAAGTAACTATCTGGTACCCAGCGCGTTGCTGCCTCGGAAGAAATCATTTTGGAAATATCGTTTGAAATTTGAAACAACTGTCTTGTGTCATTAGGAATGATAGGAAGAATAATATTTGTTTTCTTGCCGCTAATAAATACATTCATTGAAATGGAGTGATACATAAAGGAGAAGCTTAAATAATATTAATTCTGTTTTATTAACTTCATTATTCAAGAATTTAGGGTTGAAAATATTTTTTTTTCCATCTTTAGCAAGAGTGAAGGAATAAGTAGTCAAAGTTTCATCGCAATCGAATGAGCGGTGCCGTAGCGCATTAGAGACATATTCATTTTTATTTATAGACTTTATATTATTTAGTTACCTATTTTTTGATTTGTTTGTATATAAGACATTGCTGTAGACATAATGGGTAAAACAGTAACTTGTTATAACGATATGATCTAGAGAATTATACAAATTTACTATGATATTGTAGTTAAAAAATCGCATAACCTTTTTTTGATCCAAAAATAAAATTTTATATACACTGATGGAAAAAAAAATCCCAATATTAGGAAGGAGCTGTGCTAGATAAACGAAATTTGATTGGCGTGTTTATACATCTGAAAGATGACGTCGATTCAAATTTCGAGCCACGCGCGTAAGAGTGGCGCTAAGTAGCAACACTATGAACATGCAAATGAGGTTTGCTTTAAATAAGTGCTGTAAGGTTTGTGATCGTTATTTACAGTTGAGATTTGACGTAGTGGGTTAATGTTAGTCAAGGATGCCTCTGAGAAGACGCAGAAGCCATTATCAACAGCTCACTGATTTTGTACGAGGTCGTGTTGTAGGGCTACGAGAAGGTGGGTTTTCTTTCCGCGATATTGCTGAAAGACTTGGCAGGAATGTATCCACTGTGCATGAGTATTGGCGGCAGTGGTCAAGGGAAGGTACTGCCTCAAGAAGACCAGGTTCCGGGCGGCCACGTGGTACTACTGAGAGGGAAGGCCGTCGTATTCGGCGTATGGCTGTGGCTAATCGTACTGCGTCTGCAGCTGAAATTCGAACTGCAGTTGGCACCACAGTGACACAACGAACTGTTATAAATCGCTTACTTCAAGCACAGCTCCGAGCCAACCGCCCTGTACAGTGCATTCCACTGACTCCAAACCACTGCCATTTGCGACGTGAGTGGTGTCAAGCTAGAGCTCATTGGATTACGAAGTGGAGATCTGTTGTGTTTTCTTATGAAAGCCGGTTCTGCCTTGGTCGCAGTGATAGCCGTTTGTTGGTTAGGAGGCCAGGTGAGCGCCTGCTAGTGACCTGCCTGCTTCCTAGACACACAGGGCCTACTCCTGGAGTTAAGGTTTGGGTAGCAATTTCGTATGACAGCAGGAGCACTCTCGTGGTTATCCCACGCACCCTGACTGCAAATTTGTACGTTAGTCTAGTGCAGTGATTCCCAAAGTGGTCTATATCGACCCCTAGGGGTCTATGACAACCTGCAAGGGGTCTACGTCAGCGGAAAAAAAATTTGGGGGTCCATGAAATGAAAATGGGGATCCACGATAGTAAATCTCAACACATACACTGATAGTACCTATTTACTCGCATCATACTATCTTATAATATCAAAACATTTACATTATTCATAAAAGTACCTATGAAGTAAAAAAATTTTTTAATATGTTTATAAAATTGTGTAAGCTGTAAGCTTATTTAAATAATTTTATTTTGCACATAGATGACTGATGCCATGTTCGAATCTAAATATTGACTTTTTGCTTATGTTAGTTTATTTTATGTTTATTTCATGTTACATAGATTTTACATAACAGATACGAAATTTTATTTTGAGTAGTATAAATTTAAATTCAATTAATAAATGTATAAATTAACATGTGTTTTTACTTTAAGTTTTTAACAGTAAACTTCACTACATTTAAAAATTTACAGGAAATCAATATCAGGGAAGTAGGGGGTCTATTCAATACGGAAAAACATGGTAAGGGGTCTACGACACAAAAAAGTTTGGGAAACTCTGGTCTAGTGATACAACCTGTTTTACTGCCATTCATGAACAGCATTCAAGGGGGTGTTTTCCAACAGGATAACGCTCACCCTCATACCGCTGTTGTGACCCAACATGCTCTACAGAGTATCGACATGTTGCCTTGGCCTGCTAGGTCACCAGATCTTTCTCCAATCGAGCACGTATGGGACATCATTGGTCGACAACTCCAGCGTCATCCATAACCAGCATTAACCGTCCCTGCATTGACCGCCCAAGTGCAACAGGCATGGAACTCCATCCCACAAACTGACACCCGACACCTGTACGACACAATGCACGCACGTTTGCATTCAAAATTCTGGCGGTTACACCGGTTACTAATGTACTAACGTTTCACATTTTAAAGGGCTCTTCTCGCCAATGACTCTACCTGTGATCTTGAAACTTTAATCAATTAAATATGTTACCAGACAAATGTATTCCTAAAATTTCATTACTGTACAATAATTTTTTCTTGGTGTTGGGATTTTTTTTTCCATCAGTGTATATAGTGCATTATGCTTTTTCATAATAAGTGTTCTAACTACATCCTTGTTAGTTTAGATCTGAGACATACAAACATAGCTCTGAAGAAAGCCATCTTCATCATACAAAATTACTTTCAAGTTAGTAGCATTTTGCTGTGGTCTTAATAAATGGAGGTTCATGAGGTAGAATGAATAAAAACTGTTAAGCTTCAAAAAATGTTTTAAATGTTGAGTTTTGTTTCTCTATGAATTAAACTGATGTATAAATAACATGATTTTTAAATGTCTATTAATGTCTTTAACGTGATTTTTTTAATACTTTTTATGTTGTAATTATATTTTTTCTCACTAAATCTTAAGGAAGGTATTATTCTTTTTCCTTAATTTATACTTTGCTGTCATCTTTATTGTCCTTAAATTCGCATTATGGTTTATTTCACATCCTTCATAGTACAGTGTTTAACAATGGAGTTTACCGTTTAATATCTTCCTCTGATGTCATAGCAGTACATTTTGCTAACCAGTTCCTTAAAATCTCAGAAATCAATGGAATTTATAGCGACATTGAAAACTTTTTCTTATTTTTATTTATTGGTCTTTTATTCTATCTTCTTGCGACACTTAATACTTAATTACTCGTTATCAAATCTTCCTCATTGCAAGACTCGGTGAGGGAAAATGACCACCCAAATATTTTTAAATTCTTAAGATTTATTGGGGTTTTTTGGCGCATTTAATTTTATTATTGTTATGTTAAATGTTGTTATTTATGTTCTTGGTTTTTTCAAAACTCACAGTCATAACTTGAAATTTTCATAATTCATTGTCTTAATTTTATAGAAATTAAAACATTTTTTGCATCAGTCTTATGCAATTTTGTCTTTGCACATTTGCGCTATATTTTAACAAAACTGTTTTTAAAAATGTCTTTTATTCTTTTAACCTTTTGATTGGCGCAGTGTGGCCAAACATGGCTCTTATACCAATAAACAAAATCAAGCTTTTATTACCTACTAATACATTCAAAGGAAAAAATTTGAAATAAAAAAAAATTATGATTTTTAGATATATTATCAATTATAAACACTATAAATGCAAAAAACTATTTGAAAATATATTTTGAGAAATAGGAAAATGTATAGTAAATCTTAATGAAATTGAACCAAATCGGTTCACACTCTGCACAAAATGATAATGCAGCCATTCTATATTTCTTTTTACTCAAGGTATAGAATATAAGGATGAATGAAATGAACCAAAATCTAAAACATTTTGAGCTGCAAAGATGTTTCGGGTAAAAATATACGTGTATTCCTTACATTCATAAATGAATTTTCTTAAAAACACCTATAAATGAAAAAGTATTTCTCCCAGAATCTACCGTTTGGTTCATTTCATTGCTCATATTATTTAAAAACCACAATGAAATGTTTATGTGAATATTTCTGAGTTTTCGAGATATGTTTTGAAATTTTATGAAAATTATAGAATTATAGAAATTATAGAATTTTATGAAAATTAAAATTGAAGTGAAAGACAAATTTTAGCTGAAAAATATATTTTGCTTAAAATTCCCCTGGATGATAGGTCAAGCCTTCCTTATCCTAAAAAAAATAAACTGTCTTGGAAAGAGGAAAGTCTGATCTACAAGAAGTAACCATTGTTTATAACGTAGTCGAATACCTTAGTTATTTTTATTTATTTCTATTTTATTCACATTCCATCTTCTTACGACACTTAATGCTTTACCTTATCAAACTGTTATGACCAATAGTCATTTAGTAATGATTGCTGGTTTTAAAATTTAGTTTTGATTGTTTCGAAGCGAATAGTGTTGCTTCAAGTATCAAGACAACAGGTAACCACTTGCCTTCTACTGTGGATGGTGAGATGTGCTCTGAATAAAACTCGGGTTCTTTGGATCTGAAGGCCAGCAACATAACCACAATACAAAAGCATGCTCATGTCCCGTTGATGTTATCTGTCTTATTAAGATATCACCACATTACCAATTAGAGGAAAACCTTCCCTACTCGTATTCCGAATCACTTTGCATCCCATTTGTCTTTACGTTCTGTGGGCTCGAATCCGTTATGCAGTTTTCCAACCCCCCTGCTGCTCAGTTTTGTCCTTCACACTCAAACAATCTCTGCAACTCGTTGAACAACACCCCTCTCCTTTTGTTCCATCCATGGGGGGGCGTTCTAATTGGGAAATCGCGTGTTCCGTCCTAATTACCACTCTTTTCTTAATGAGTGATATTTTTGCGAGTGAATTTTTAAAGGGAGAAACGCAAATAATTGCGGCTATTTTAATGGTCTCGGTCACGCAGCGATCCTTTGCCCTTTCTTGGTGTGGGTGGCACCCCTCGATCTTGAAGAAAGCAGTCACTTAATCTCAAAAGGTGGCCCTGCGAGCCGAAGATTGCCGATGTTTTAAGGACCATTCATCTGGGGAACTCGAAGAGCTTAATTGATTTGCTCTCTTTAAGGAAACTGCTGCAGTTCGTTTTAATGCGTCGATAGCAGAAGTTTTAAAATAATTTTCTCCCTTTATCATTGTTTACCATTTTCAAGCTTCTTATTTTCATTTTATTTGCTAAGAAATGCCAGCGTCCTGGCATAGAGGTAGCGCATCTTTCCTATGATTCAGACGTTCCAGGTTGTAGCGATTGCTGGGATCGAATTTACGATTTATTCTATATTAGTTGGTGATATTTCATTGCACCCGGATAATGAAAAAGTACCCAATTACAATAAAACATGCCCATCTCGTGGCACCAAACACAGATTATTGTATTTCTGCTCACTCGATTAAGTCTTGCAATCGATGGGGATATTAGGCCTGGGCCTATTGATATTGGAGATAGCTAGGATCGAACTTGCGATCTTCTGGTTCTTAGCCAGATAACATGACCACTAGACTAAAGGTGATCACTCATTCTTGAGGATGTCATCTAGCTTATAAAGCTACCACTACTACACTTGTCTGGGGCGATATAATGTTGGACATTCGCGTACCACTATACTTCTTCGAGCCGTGTGGCCCGGTGGTAAGGTTTCGGCTTCGGAACCGGCGGATTGCAGGTTCGAGGCCGGATTCTACCGAAGAACCGCCATGTAAGCGGGTCTGGTGCACGTTAAATCAGTCGGAGCCAACCGTTCTCCCGCTGGTTGCTGTGAAAGTTTGGGGGGGCGGGGGAGGGTACCAGCTCAGGTGTCGTCCTCGATATCAGACCGCGGCTCAAAATGACGAGGTCCGTCCCGAAATAGCTCTAGTATCGCTTCAAAACGGGACATTAATATACGTCTTCCCGATGGTGTGGTGTGAAGTGGGGGGGGCAGATCAGGTGTCCTCTTCGTCATCTGACCGTGGTTCAAAAGGACGAGGCATGTCCCAAAATAGCCCTGTTGTTGCTTCAAAACGGGATGTTATTATAACTAAACTAAACTATACTTCTTCCATGAGGGTACTCTCAACAAACGTCGATTATGTGAATTTATTCTGGGATGCTTATTGCTCGAACTTCATTGTTATAGAAGATAATATGTGGTCACACAAAGATCGGATTATTGATGATTTTCTTGAAGAGAACATTCGCAATATAAATTGTAACATTCCCCGTCCTCCTTTAATAAAAAAGTATTTCCGCCAGCTGTGTTGCCTTTGTGTTTGCTAGACACCTTGTGATAACCAAATGTTGCAGATGGTCTCCTTTCAGGACCTGAGGAATCTGTAGCATAAAAAAATATACGTGGAAATTCCTCGCCCAGAAGACAGTGATAGCGCTTTCAGAGACAATAGAACCTCCAAATATCTGAATGCCGAATTTCCCTATTGCAAGCAGACCCTATGTTCCAGATTTTTCGGCGCGCCTTCATTACCTTCCGACGTCAGACTGGCGTCGTTGAAAGGGCCCTTTTGCTGAACATGATTGGCCGGAAGAGAGGAGCGGTAGCCGCTGAGGAAGAGGAGGTGGAGATTGTCGCTGAGATAAAATACGCAGAGTGTTTTGGAAAAAAGAAAAAAAGTTTCTGGGAAACTTCTTGAGTACGCCCATGAGTACGGGAGATTTGGAGCGTCGCCTGAAATGATCTCTGACTGACCAACCCGTGATTTCCCAGTGGTGTTGTGTTTACCATTTGATGGAGAACTGATCTTCAAGTAAAAATTTTCAACTTGGACTGTTGTGGTGTAAATAGCAACTATTTAATCAAGATAAGAAAGAGTTGTTCTTTGTATCTATACAGGGCTGTAAAATAAAGAAGTGTCTGAAAATTCTGAGTATTCTTTGATCTATCGAGATCAAGACAGTACAGGGTTGGCTTTAGAGGTCACCGGATTAATCCTTAGAAAATGTGGGAAATGGTCTTGAAAGAACGCCTGTACAGTGTACCCTTTCCAAGATCCTTCAGGGGTTAAAAATGCTCACGTTTGGAGGGCTTTGTTTTCACGAACATTTATAATGACACCCTCATGAACAGTATAGGAACTCTTTATGATCCTTGCACAGCAGTGTAGATAATCTCATTCCATATTAGGCAAGAGTTTTCTGGGCATAAATGCTTTTTCCCTGGTTCATGATTTATTTGTTGATATATTCGATAACCCAATTAAAATCTTTTCCATATTGTTATATCGCTTACATTCTTTATACCATTGTAACATATGTGAAATTTCGTGGCAATATATATACATAAATATATTAATAAAATGAAGTTATAGGATAAGAGCTGTTCTGTCTCAATTTACAGAGCTTGAAACAGGCGGATTTCGCAATTCGTATATTCATGGGAAAACTCATAATAGGATTTCTTCACACTTAAATTCTTATTTTCACAGACTTGATTGCCAGTACTTATACTGAACCAAAATTGAAGAATGAAAACTAAAGAAAGTTGAAAAGGTTCAGTCACAATAATCAAATGTTGATGTAATGAAATATAATTATAGCACATCGGTTCACGGATTCGAACTCGTAACCTAACGTATACGAGTCCAACACCCTACCAACCAAGCTATCCCTTTCTTCTAAAAATCTGAATTTTCCGACATGTTACGCTTTTGAAAAAAAAAGGCAAAAATCTCAGAACTTAAATAAAGCTAGCACATACTACCAGAATTGCTATTATAATGCTATTACTATTATGCTATTTATAAAAAAACTGGTAGTTATGATATTTTAAGGTTTACGAACCGCAGTAAAAAATGTCATTTTATGCACAAGGGTTTCCATTATACTATCGCCTGTATCTCACAATGATCTGAATAGCAAAAATTAATTCTTAAATTAATTCTACCAAAAATTAATGAGAGAAATATTAAAAATTCATTTGAATGTAAGCTTACAACTTTCATCAGATTTTTTTTTATAAACTTGAAAAAATATGATGATAGATGAACAAAACTTAATTTGCTATATTATATTTTCTATCTGCATCATAAATACAAAATAAAAACATCTAAATTCTGCAATTATGTAGGAAAACCTCTAGTTGAAATATTTGTGGTATGAAAGAATAGATCATTCAGATAAATCTTCTTTAGAAGAAATCAAATAGAGTAAATACATTATTCTATAATAAAGCGCCATATACTCGTATACCAATTTACTTGGTAGCAAAAAATGTCTGAATTCTAAAACTTTCCTTGAAACAACAGTGTTCCATTTATGCTTGAATTGTTTTTATCGCACACACACATATATACAATCCAAATATAAAAGGAAATATTACAGAATCTAGAATATTTTTATTTTGTATGCTAACGTAACATATCTATTCTTTCTACTAAACAATTTTGTCTCGAAGAAATATTAAAGGTAAACGAATATAAAAATAGAACTTCACAAATTCTGGTAATGTCAGATTAGGGTCAAAATGTGAGCGTTTTTATTGATTCAGACAAAGGAGATTGCATTTTTCAATTTTATCACTTTGATATGTGTAGAATTTTTCCCTTTCTTTAAAGCGAGGAAGGGAAAAAATGTATTTGTTACTTAAGATATATCAAGATTTCTTTTTCGGCATCAACTTCAAGAATGCCGTTTCATTTCAACCACGAATATTTCCTTCCGCTTTAGTTTCTTTGAAAGAAATGTAGGAAGTTTTTTTTTTCAACAAATAGATAAATATAAAAGGGCTGTCAGAAGTTTTAAAAAGAATTTTATAAAATATTTCGAAAAATTTGAACAGAATAATACTTGAAATGCCTCATTTTCCTCAGCATTTTTCGAAAAAAATGTTAAACTAAGCAATCAGAAACAAATGTAACTGAAGGATGATTTATAAATTAAACGCATTTACCTTTATTTTTCTTCGTTACAAGCCTTTTGTTTAAATTCGCAAATAAAAAATATTTTGGAACTGAAAAAAATCTGGCATTCATTTTAATTAAAACTACATAAGAAAATTAAGCGAAATAAATGCGTTTTCTTAACCCATTTGCATCATTAGCGTATATATACGCACAATTTTCCTGGTCACTATCACTGGAGCGTATATATAAGCTGCATCCTATTATATGCTATGCATATAATATGATATATACTGTTTTCATATTATATAATATACACCTCTATGCATCCCACATTTCAAATATTACCCCATTGAACAAAATGACTAACAAATAATGCTAAAAAATGATTTTTTTTTTCTACTTTTATACAATTTTACACCTAGATATGAAATTAAAAATTGGATTTGGACCTTTTTCATATTTTCATGTGATGCAAATGGGTTAAGTAGTCTAACAGTTTTTAATTGATCATAGTTATGTATTCAAGACTGCATTACATTTTTTAGTAGGGAATACTTTATTTTATTTATTTTATTAAAGGGTAGCATTAACCCTATATAACTAGCAAAGCATTTAATCGTCTTTATAATCTATCTGTTATATAGATTATTATAGAACTATCTGGTATATACATTATTATTATAGAACTTTAAATCTTTTAAATCATGTTACATATTCTTAAAGTTACACTATTTGGATATTATTTGATTTACTTTTGAAATGCTATTTCAGTTAATGACTGTATTTAATCTAACTCTATTTTTGGTCGAGTTTTAGAAGTGTTATCGACTCGGGGCTATAAACTCTGTTTACATGTTTGTATATTTCATGAAATTGTCTACTGGAACATTTGGATTTTACCGGACAGTTTCGCCTCGACACAGCACCTTTCTCATTGAACGGAAAGTGTACAAGATATTCATTGGACCAGACTAGGATGAATATCTTGCACCTCATTGCCAGGGTAACGATTCAGCTTCTTCTCGGCCTGATCATGGTGGGTTCTTTTTTTCACACGCTTCATAATTGCCAATTTCAGACTGGTCTCGGCGATGTCATTACTTACAGATGGACAGGTGGGGAACCCTCCTTCTAAGAACGGACATCTAGCCCTTGAGAGAGAGTCGAGATAAAGGACCACCAGTGCACTAATCGTGTCGGCGACACAGATGCGCAGCCTGCTTTGTTTCCCGTAGTGAACATTCCTGCGATCAACGGTAGAACATTGAAGTTTTGATGAACGACGATTGGGGAATAGTCAGCGCAAATGCTCCAATGGGGAGGAGATGCAGGGTCCAAGGAAGAGAGAAAAAGGCGAGGTTTTTGGAGAAGAAAGGGAGACGAGAACGTTTTTTTGCTGAAGAGGCGAGACTGAGACGCCGAGCGTTAGAGAGAAGATTCCACCCGAGGAATTCGGTGGATTCCTGGAACTAACCCCGGTACCAGCGCAAGACTTAGACGGCTGGTTAGCTGTTCTCGTGAGTTTCTCCGAAATATCTCGAGAAACTATTCTTGTGGTGTTCCACATGGACTTTTCATTTAACTGAGATGATAAACAGTATTTCTTTCTGTAAATTAAAGCTGTAAATAAAGTACTTAATTTAAAACGCTACCCTTTATTTGATCGGACGAGATCGAGACGTTACACCAGTCTCTCCGAGGAGCCCCTCTTCAGTGGGTCCCCTCTTGTGTTGGTATTAGATGTTGAGACGGTGGGCAACATGGCCAAGACAGCATCAGTATGCATACTTTGTGGTGATGCAACATTCACTTAATCTAAAATGCCCTCTGCCAAGAAAACGTAGTAGAGGGCTCTTTGGAGAGTCTCACCTGCTCGCACCCTGGGTACTTTGGTGAGAGTCCCAGTTGGTGTCACCTTCCAGATGTCTCCAGAAAACGGCAAACGGATCTCTTTCGAATGTATACACCTGATCCCTTACCTTCCAGCACGAACGGAGAATCATTGTCGAATGCACATGTCGATCAATGTCGAGACTCACCCCAAACATATTCTTAAATGTTTACATTTTACTGTTTGGGAGATTTTGAGGGATCTTCTATTGTTTTTGAACTTTTTAGCCTTCTTTGGTTTCATGATATCTCAAAAACTATTTGAGATATTGACATAAAACTTACAGCCTGTGTTTTAAATAATACAAGCTATGGAATGAACCCAAAGGTTTGATGTAGTGTAGTTTAGAGAAATACTTTTTTCATTTGCAGGTGTTTTTAGAAAAAATAAGTTGTGAATTTAAGGAAAAAATGCATATGTACGTATATTTTCAACCCTCACTATGTAACTTCTTAAAAAGAACACAGGGGATGGTATAGCTTCCTACTGCGTACTTTTAATTCTGCGTTCTTTTATGGGATCACACCATCCCTGTTACTAGATGACGCCTTCTATTCTTCAGTTTAAAGATGGCAAAGAAGGGTCATCTCATTAGATAGAGGGTCCTGATATCAGGCAAGGTTAGTGGCAGGGAACGTGTTAATGAAACAAGATTACTATTACAACCTCCAAACGAAGTTTCCAAGATTATTTCTTCTGCGGCAGTAACGCGCCGGGTACCAGCCAGTATGTTATATATATACAACTACTCGGGAAATGAATTACTCAATAAAAAGTTTTAGTTTGTTTCTTGCAACAGATGACGCTAGTAAAGTTCCTCTACTCCACGTGTATTCTGTATTCTTTACCTACAAGATGGCTGCCGCAGCGTCTAATCCATTTACCTTGTGGCGATTTCTAAATCCACTCTAATCTTGTTGATCCTCTATTCGCATAGTGTACTTTGTATCGGAATGAGTGCACGAACAAATCATTCTTGATTATTCTATTAGTTCATTTACAAAATATATACATGAAAAAACATTCGAAGATATCAAGTCCATTCATGGCGAACGACACCACCTTTCTGCAGCGTCTCTCGTCCTTATCTCCTGGTTCCTTTTAGTAGCTTCTCACCCTCTTGGACAGCACGTGACCTTTTGTCAACACTGGTTTGAAACCTTCCTTGTTGAGAGTTGAGGAGTGGGAGCCTTACAAAGCTACATACTATTAAAACGTTGCTTTTGCTCTGTACTATGTTACAATGAATACCATTTCAATTTTAAAATATTTATGACGATAAAAGTCGGGTATCTTTAAGTGATAGCCTTGACCTTGTCAAAGGTAGATTTAATTTAGTTATATTAACGTCCCGTTCTAGAGCAACACTAGTGCTATATTGGGACGGACCTAATTATTTTGAACCATGGTCAGATGACGAGGACGACCCCTGAGAGGGCAAACTCCCTCTCCACACCACACCAGGGGGATGAAGTTTGACCTGACGGAGTTAACGTGCAAGAGACCCCTTCACATGGCGTTTCTTCTTTGGAATCGAGTCTCGAACCCGAAACCCTCCAGTTCCGAAGCCGAGACCTTACCACCAGGCCACTGGGCTCCTTGTCAAGCGTAGAAAGGGCTTTATTTGTAAAAATATAGCGACTATAGATTGTTAATACCAAAATGTGAAAGACAAAAAAAAAAAAGGAAATCAAGAAAATTGCCACCATCCAGCTTTAGTGAAATACAAACATTGTCTTCAAAGCCATACCGTTGAATTACTATTTTCTACAATGCCAAGTCTCTGCTCCCCAAACAGCTCTGATTTTGTTCACCATGTAAAACTAACCTAAACTCCCCCGCATGAATAGATCTAGAGTCTGGCGTGGGCAAGAACCAAATTAAAACCACAACATCCTCCCCAACACCTCTCACGTCATTTGTCAGGGGCTGTGAAAACGACTTTTCCCGCCGAGTTTAAAACATATTACGCGCCCCGAGTTATTTGCCCAACTGCAACCCCTATGATGACTAATGTCGGACCATTTCAATCACTGCGTTTGGCGGGAAACTACGCCTGGAACGCCGACTTTAATGGCCCTTTTCCCCGGCTGCATTTCTCCGTTTTCGGGCGAGCGAAAATGCCGCAATGAGTTGAACACGCGTAGAGCCAGGAATGAATGAATAGACGGATGTTCGCTTTGATAAACGGGAGGAAGCCGAAAAGTTTAATTTTTGCTTAAGGTGTCAGACTATGTTAAAAACACTGGTTAGCGAGCACTTTGGGGAATGTTTATATATAATCATAAAATTATTGAAACAATCAAAACCCATTTCATGGTCAACAAAAATTAAAACGAAACTCGATTCGGAATGACAATCTAAAAGTTCACAAAATGAAAGGTAAATAAAATAGAACCAATGAATGAAACAAATCCAAATTATTATAATTAATAGAATTATGTAAACGAAACATAAACGGCCGTAACCACGGAAACGAAACTAAAACAGGAATCGAAACTAAAAATCATTACTGATTCAAACAAGTTAAAGAATTAAAAAAGCTTTTGTTTTTAAATTAATCATTGTATTTGGTGTCAATACTTTTGACCATTGTCCACCGATGCCTCACAGAAAAAATCCCTTATTTTGAATCCTTGCTTGAAAGTGGCCCTTGACGAAGTTTTCAGGCCGGATTCTTTTTCTATTGGTTATAGTTTTGATTCGGTTGTGTTCCTTTTTGCTTAGTTTATTTTGTTAATTAATCTATAATAAATTGTTATTTCTTGTAGTTCAATTTTTCTACTTTCCAAAACTGTTTATCTATTCTAGGAAAAATAAGGTCTTGTCTATCATCCAGGGTCAGATATTTTTCTGCTAAAATGTGTCTTAAGGCCTTATCACACGGCGAAATATCGTCGGCACTTTCAATCAGCAAACGACAACGAAAGTGACGTCACTTCAAAGTTTCACATGATTGGTTGAATTTCGTTTGCGGACAATATTTCTGACGGCATTTTCGAGGTGGTTAGAAAAAGCTGTCAATTATGAAACTTGCTTGACCGCTCTTGAGGGTAGAAACGAAAAAGTGCTGACGAAATTTCACCGTGTGATAAGGCCTTTAGACTTCAGTTTTCTCAAAACTTTAATTTTCATCGGAATTTTCCGTTAACATGTTATCTCAAAAACTAACAGAGTTATTTGCATAAAACATTTCAGCGTGTGGTTTTAATGGACAATGAATTTGAACCAATAGTTTGATTATGGGTTAAATACTTTTTCGTTTATGTGTTTTTTGAAAAATTAAGAGAAAATTAAGATAAAAGAAAAATTCTTTACTTTTCCCTTCTATAATTTACAGCACGTTATCAAAAATAATTACATGATTGTACCACACAACAAATTTCAGGACTTCATAAAAATACCAAAAATTTAAGGAATAATATTTAATACGGACGATCTCATTTTACTTTTTTAAGGGGGGAGGAGGGTGCAATTTATGTCTTTTAAAAAATAAATTCTGAAAATATGCTTTTAGTGATACCAGTTTCACTATCATCTACTGTTTTAGGAGAAATCATTTTAAAAACTTTATTTTTAATTATAAAACTTTAAAGGCCGCGATGGTCTCGTAGTAAGAACCCGGCTTCGGAACCAGAAAGTTTCAGGTTCGAGACCCGATTCCACCGAAAAGCTGTCGTGTAAGGGGGTCTGCTACACGTTAAATCCTTCGGGATCAGAAGTCCTACAGTAGTGGTATCTTACTAAGCCAGCAACAGCCACCAAACGATAAGTGATCACTTTTGTCTAACGGATATGTGACGCGGCTGCAAATCGTAAATTCACGAGTTCGATCCTTGGCGATATTCAATACCCACATTAGCACAATTCCAATCCACACAACTCGCCACATTCCGCTGGTGTTGGGTGGTGTGGAAATTGGTGGGCTAAGTGTCGTCCTCATCATCTGACCATGGGTCAAAATGAGTTCCGTCCCATAATAGCTCTAGTGTTGATTTACAAAGGGATGTTAATATAACTAAACTAAACTATGAACTTTTAAATTGAATGTTTTGAATATTTACACAAGAGGAAAGGGAAATATTTTTGAAGGGACTTTATAAAAAAAGAAATGTATATTTTTTATTTTCACTGAATAAACGTTTAAATATGGCTGTTTTCTAAATTAGAGAATTAAAAATTGCCTACTAATATTTTTTATTTATATCTCTAAGGTAAATTACTATACTAAAACATAATATAATTTAATCGATCAATGAAAAGTTAATAGTGTATTATGAATGAATTCCGGTAATAATTAATATAAATCGATATTGTTTTTTATTAACTTCAATTTCGCATTTTCGTTAAACTTACATTTCATTTCCCCCCTCCTTTTGAAGAGAATCTTGTGAATTTACTGCTTCCGAATAATTTCACATCAAACTGTTTCTTACAGCATTTTAAACATGCAAGGAGCAAGAACAAATGAGTCTTAATTATTCTTCATTTTCTCAATAATCTTGGAGTTAAGAAAATTACGGCTAGCTGAAGCACTTTAATTAAATCCTATCGCAGAAACAAAGTGCTTGTTTACAGAAGTCTTAATTATTAATCAAATGAAAGCTACTTCATTAGAAAAGTGAGTTCATTTAATTTCTCCGAGAGCCCGGAAAGATGAATAATACTATTAATGGTTTTCCCTTTTGGTTTGGAAAGTAAACCCATTTTCTTGAGGAGGTTTTAGCCTCTGACGCCTGGGGGTTAAATATCGGAGGAAAAATTTTCTTTCCAAAATTGCGTGGGGAATCAGGCAATAATGTTGTAAAGATAAATTCTGTTTTTATTTTTCCTTTGAGAAAAATTTACGTCATTTCGAAACAACCATTAAAAGGGAATTTTAGAAAGAAATCCAAAAAGGTGAATTTAATTTATTTCGGGAAAACAAATTTTGAGATTTAGGCCCATTGGTAGAATACCGAAGGAAAAAGTTTCTTTCCGAAATTGCGCGGAAAATTAGGTAATCTTATTATAAGGATAATTAGTTTTTTTCCTTTGAGGAAAAATGTTATGAAATTTTGAAACAAATATCAAAAGGCAATTTTAATTTTTAAAAAAGTTCAAAATATGAATTTTGACAGACTCTTTGTTTCTGAAAAGAAATTTGTTAGGTTCACATAAAAGACAGCATTGATAAAAACAAGCATCGCTGAATTAATAATTTTGTTTAAAGACTTGCAAATCTGGCATCTTCCATAAAAAAGTTCGTTCTTATGTAAAACTTCCGTTCTTGATGTTGGCAAATAAATTTTCTTTTTTCTAATATATTGAAAGGAGTTATTTTACTATTTTAAACTACTTTCTGTTGAGTCTGTGACTCAGAAGCATGTTGCTGAATATTTGAACCTAAACGGGCCAAGGAATTTAATACCTTTTATAAAGTGAACTTTGTTTAAAATTTGGCATAGATTTCTCCGAGAAGTCTTGGTGTGCCCCAACGAAATGATTGGTCTGGTTTCTAAGTGAATGTAAGTATGCATGGAAGAAAATTTTCTTTCCAAAATTGTTCTGGCAACCAGACAATCATATTATAAGTGTAATTTTTTTTCCTTCGAGAAAAATTAATGTAATTTTGAAACAACCATTAAAAGCTAATTTTAGTAAAAAAAATTAAAAGGGGAATTTTATCTATTTCGAGAAAAAAATGTTAATCTAGTATTCATTGGTTGAATATCAAAAGAAAAAAAAATTCTTTCCGAAATTGAGCGGAAAATTAAGCAATCTTATTATAACGATAATTTTCACAAATAAAAAAATCTAATATAATTTTGAAACAAGCATTATAAGGCCTTTTTAATAAAAAAAAGTTCAAAAAGGAATTTTAATATATTGTTTGTTTCTGAAAAGAAATTATTGCTCTTGTTCCTAGTGTTTATATATTGAAGGGAAATTTTCTTTCCAAATTTGTTCTGTGAACCAGGCAATCATATTATAAATATAATTTTTTTTCCTCCTTTGAGAAAAATTAACGTAATTTTGGAACAACCATTAAAAGTCAATTTTAGTAAAAAAGTGTATTTTATTTATTTTGGAAAAAAAAAAAAAGTCTAGTAACCATTGGTTAAATATCGAACAAAAAAAGTTTATTTTCGAAATTGCGTCGAAAATTAGACAATCTTATTATAAAGATAAATTTTCTCAAAGGAAAAAATCTAATTAATAGAAGTTGGAAACAAACATTAAAAGGCAATTTTAATTATAAAAAAAAGTTCAAAAGGTGAATTTTGATGTATTTTTTACTTCTGAAAAGAAATTATTGATCTGGTTTCTAGTGGTTATATATTGAAGGAAAATATTTTCTTTCCAAAATTGTTATGGGAACAAAGCAATCATATTGTAAATATAGTTTTTATTTATTTTTTGCCTATTTTCCCTTTGAGAAAATTTAATGGAATTTTGTAACAACCATTGATAGGCAATTTTAGTAAAAAGTTTTTAAAAAAACGTACATTTTATTTATTTAAAAAAATAATTATTAGTAAAATGTTCTCATTCCTTGAAGTTTTGTGGTTCTGTAACCCAATGATCTATAAAAGAGAAATTATATTCTAATTAAATTATATTATTTGGTTAAAAATGTGGGTATGTCATTGGATCAATAAATAATACTAGTCGTCTTTGGTGGCCAGTTTATTCGTTCAGAATACTGATTTTTCTCGCTGTTGAATTATTTATATGAAGAAAAGTTTTTCAAAATTTCATATTTTTACACAATAAAACAGAAAAAATAATTATAGGGAATCAATGTATTATAAATTTTTGACCGAACAAATTGAAATATGCATAAGCTAGCAATAAAAAGTTAACCCCTTCCCCTAAAATGACGAGTATAACTCGTCATTGATTTTTCATGCCATATAGCACAATGGCGAGCTATACTCATTGTGCTATATGGCACGATGAGCTATATTCGTCATGCGTCTAAAGTTACTGTTGAATATAATAACAAATTGGATTGAATAAGAGTAATGTAGATCAAGAAGATCAAAGTGATTCAGAAAAATATAAAAAAATAAGCATATGTTTAACTGATACTGATTTTGAAACTAATGATAGCGAAATATTACCAAGAAGACGAAAACGCTCATAGGTTAATTTTGTGGAGTCGTAGACACATTATGTGCCTAAAATTATTTTTTTTAAACATACCGGAGTGCCTAGAGTAAACGCGAAAACTAGGTGCTAATACGAAATCACTCGAGATTTTTGAAGAAATGTTGAACGTGAACTTGCAAATTACAATTACATCCATACTAATAATATAATTTTAATTAATCATCATAAATCAGTTAGAATTATGAATTAAGCTAAGGATTCTTTAATAAAAATTAAGTAGCTATTTCACACATAATTTTTCTTTCTTAAATCTTACCGGAAGGGGTTAAAGTATTGTATAAATCATTTGCAAAAATGACTCCTGATTTGTTTTCTTTTAAAACTGTATTTAGTTTATGGTAACCCAATTCCGTCCATTGTTAATATTTGTCAGAAATTGGGGAAAATTCTGTAAAATTTACACTAGTCCACCATACGACGAATCTTTCTCTTAGTATTTCAAATAAAATTTTGAGGCCATTAATTAGCTAGAAGGAAATGTTAAATTAAATGCAACCGTAAAAGCTTCCTCTCAATTACTGGCTGGTAATAATTAAAGAGTAAGAGTTTGAAGGATTGTAAAAGAAAAACTACTCAAAGCTTATTGAAGAAATTTGGTATCTATAGAAATAAAAGGGAATGTTTGTCTGTATGTCTCTGATACGTTGCCGTACCATTCAACCGATTGCGATGAAACTTTGACTACTCATTACTTGATGAGTAGTTGATGATGATGATGCCGTGTCCGTGTTTCCACGGAAAGGAGGTTTGAAGGCAAAGACCCCTCAGCACTCAGAAGGCAGAAGTCTGACTTCTGGCTCATATGACAGGTGACACATACATTCGCTTGCACAACCCCTTTTTACAGGGGAACTCATTCATACATCCCACAGATAGAACACAAAACAACCAGACCCGAATCAGGACTCTAACCCGGGACCCCTAGATCACGGGAAAGACACGCTACCCCTATGCCAGGACGCTGGCATTATTTGCTGTTGGAGGATTGCTATCGGCTTAGTTAAATTATCTAATACGTGATCAATGTAAATAAAAATGAATGTTTGTTCGGTATGTCTCTTATGTGCTGCCGTACCGCTCATCCGATTGCGATGAAACTTTGGATACATATTTCTTACATTTATTTGTTTCTACTGAAGATAGAAAAACTAAAAACATTGCCAACCCTAAAGCCTTGAATAATGAAGTTTAAAAAAAAATAGAATTGATATTATTTACACTTCCCCTTTATATATCTCTCCATTTCAGTGAATCTATTCGTTGCCGAAAAGAAAATGCTGTAAAAGCTCCTTATTCGCGCTTCCTTCATTCGCGTTTTCACTCTTCGCGGATTTAAAAAAATGCGACCCAATTCTCATATTCGCGGCTAAAAATTTCTTCATTTGCGGATCTAATAAGTACATACATCATAATAATAAAAGGATTTCAATAGCTAGACTGCCCAATATCCTTTGTAAATGCCATCAAATGGGCTAATGAAAAAAGTAAAATTGATCTTATTACAACTTTGCCTAAAGTATATTATTAAATGCAAACTGCAAACATAGTCGAAATCGCGAATGGAATAGGATGAGATGGGTTCGAGCAGATGGAGTCAAGTGACATTCAGGAATGGCTTGGATTGCAAAATGAAGATCTGACTGAAACTGACTTGGAGGAAGTGATAAATTCACAGCCCATTGAAGATGAGGCTTCCACAAGCACTGGAAACGTGACATTTCATTTGAAAAATCTTAGTGAAGGTTTAAGAATGGCAAATGAGCTTTGCGATTTCTTTATGAACGTCTATGGAACCAAGTCTTATTTTTAAGAGGCAAATTGCTACTGTGACTGCTGCGTATCCGTCTGAATGGAAGGAGCTTTTAAAAACTGCCAAGCAAGAGAAAATGACAAAATTCTTCAATCCATTGCCCAAGCCTTAAGATAATCCAAAAACAATGAATTTGATTTATATATATATAATATATAATTATTTTGTTACCTAGGGACGTATTCCCTATAATCCCATGTAAATGACCATTCCGTATTCACGGCATATGTATGGATCATATACCCCGCCAAAAAAGAGTTTTTACTGTACACTTTTTTTTAACATTTTACTGTGAGCTTTTACTGTAAGTATAATTTTTCCTATCATTCTTTACTCGTTGGCTGCCAACTAGGAGATAACTCGTCGATTGCGTTCTTTTCTAGGACCCAACCGTCTATGTTATGAGATGGCACCTTCTCTACTACAGTTAAAAGACAGCAAAGAAGGGACCATCTCATGAGATAGAGGGTCCTGGTATCAGGCGAGGGTAGTGGCAGGGAACGGGTTAATGAAACAAGATTACTATTTCAACCTCCCAACGATGCTTCCAAGATTATTTCTTCTGCGGTAGCACTGCGCCGAGTACCAAGTAGTATGTTATGTATACAACATCGGGAAATGAATGACTCAATGAAAGGTTTTACTTCGTTTCTTGCAACAGATGGCGCTATATATTATTAAAACGTGGTTTTTGTTCTGTACTATGGTACAAGGAATATCATTTCAATCTTAAAATTATTATGATGATAAAAGTCAAATATCTTTAAAGTACATTAAAAACACTGGTTATCAAATACATCAGCGATTTTTTATTATTATTGTTATTTCTTGTGATTCAGACAGTTTATTTTCCCTTTCCAAACAGTTTATCTTTTCTAGGAAAAGGAAGGCCTCACCTATCATCCAGGGTCGCCTATTTTTGAGCTGAAATTTGTCTTTCACTTCCATTTCCTCAAAACTTTAATGTTCATAAAAATTCTCCTCCGTTCACATGATATCTCAAGAACTAATAGAGGCATTTACATAAACATTTCAGCGCGTGTTTTAAATAATATGGACCATGAAATCTACCAAAAGTTTTATTGTGGGAGAGATACATTTTCAATTATAGGTGTTTTTAGAAAATGTAAGTTGAGCATTTATGGAAATAGAGGCGTATGTACGTATATTTTTACCCATCACTTCTCTCAAAATGTTTCTTAGATTTTGGTTCATTTCATTCATCCTTATATTCTATAGCTTGTGTACGAAGAAAAATATGATGGCTGCATCACAATTATATTTAGATTGTCAGCAATTTTGGCTCAGTTCCTTAAAATTGACTACACATTTTCCTATTTCTCAAAATATATTACATTTTCAAAAAACATTTTTTTATTAATTGCATTTTAATTGAAAATACATCTAAAAACCCTAAATACTTTTTCAAAACTTAAATTTTTCAAAAAATTTCCTTCGAACGTAGTCGGATACTTTAAGTGATAGCCTTGACCTTGTCAAAGGTAGATTGAGTTTAGTTTAGTTATTTTAACGTCCCGTTGTAGAGCAACGCTTGAAAGATGAAAGACGTCTGGTCCGAACAGATGTAGCTTTCACGACGGAACGTTCTTCAATGAAATCGGAACCGAACCGAATCGACCGAACTTGAAACTCTTTGGTTTTGGGTCCCGGACTTTACCATCAGACCATCACCGTCATTCATTTAGTTTCCTAATGTATTTAATGGAACAGACCTAATGTCGCTTTAACACGGGACGTTACTATAACTAAACCTAAACCTTTAAGGAGCAAGGGTAGAGAACTCAATGTAAATATTTAATTTAGTTAAATTAACGTCCCGTTGTAAAGTAACACTAGGGATGTTTTGGGACGGACCTCGTCATTTGGAACCACAGTCAGATGACGAGGAACGACACCTGAGCTGGCATCCCCCTCTACACATCAAAGGGAGGACGTTTGGCCTGACAGATATTAACATGCAAGAGACACACAACGGTTCTTCGGTGGAATCGAGTCTCGAACCTGAAAACCTCCGGTTTCGGATCCGAGACCTTACCACTAGGCCACCACAGTCACTCTGATTGTAAAGAAATCGTCTTCCAAATTTCTGTGACTAAAGTTTATTTGTTGCTAAAATATTAAAAGAGAAATGGAATGAATTCATTTGCTAAATAATACTGCATTATTATTTAATGCTAATTTTAAATCTCTATAAATTACTTGTTATTGTTTCCAATGGCACTTGTAATTGACAAGCACGCTGATCGCTGTCGGGGATTTAAAAGCCGAATTAGGCGTAAATTGTTTTTCAGTAGCGCCAACTAGGGCCAAGAGTAAGACTTATATACTTCATGCTTCACATTCTCTTGCACAACCCCTTTTTACAGGGGAACACATTCACACATCTCACAGATAGAACAGAGGAAGAACAACCCTGCCCGAAGAATCGTGACGCTGAAATTTTCTAATAAATCAGTAGTGAAGTTATTATTTTTTTGAATGAAATTTTCCTTTCGATGATGATGACGTCGTGCCCCCTTGGAAAGAGGGTATAGTAGTTTCTGTGGGTAAAGACCCCTCAGCACTCAGAGGGCAGAAGTCTGACTTCTAGCTCAAATCAAGGTAACATGCACATTCGCTTGTACAATCTCTTTTTTACAGGGGGACTCATTCACACATCTCACAGATAAAACACGGAACAACCATTCCCCTAACCGGGACTCGAACCCGGGACCCCCAGATCACGGGACAAACACGCTACCCCTATGCCAGGAAGCTGGCTCAGAGATTACTATAAATAGGAAAACTTTCTGTGTCTGAATGAGAAAATCTTATTACATTTTCTGAATGATAACCTAAAATTTTGTTTCTCCGTCTGTTTTTCGGCACGAATAAAGGGTTTTAATGTGTGAAATATAAAATAATAAATTCCAAGATAAAGCTTCAAAATTACTTTTTCCAAAAATGAAGAAATATTCATGGAAGGAGAATGTGTTTTCTCATAGCATAATAAAGATAAATTCTACCCGTGAAATAAATTTCACCCGAGTTTCCAAGTGCCTTGACGTTTCATTTTAACATTATGAAAGAGAATAAACCAGGCAATTTTTAAACAACAATAGGCATTTCATTTTCTAAAAAGTCATTTTAACAAGGAAATTATTTTTTGTACGTTTTCCCTTATATAGTGGATTTAATTTTGTTATATCGTGGGTATTCGTTTCGTAATTGGTTTCATACTTTTTATTAGTTTGCCGTTTGGATTTTAATCTATTTATTTGTCTCGTTTCACTCAATTGTCTGACGACTATCAATTTGAAATCGATGTTTAAGGTATCCGACTACGTTGAAAGCACTGGTTCATCGACCACATTGGTGAATTATTATTTTATTGTTATTTCTAGTAGTTCGGACCTTCCTCTGTCCAAAGCAGTTTATTTTTTTAGAAAAAGGCCTGACTTATCATATCAGTGACATATTTTTTTCAACTGAAATTTGTCTTTTTTCTCAAAAGTTAAATGGGCCGCGGTGGCCTGGTGGTAAGTTCTCGGCTTCGGAACCGGAGGGTTTAGGATCGAGACTCGATTCCACCAAAGAACCGTCATGTGAGGGGGGGGGTCTCTTGTACGTTAAATCAGTCAAGCCAAACGTCCATCAGCTGGTGTGGTGAGGTGTGGAGAGGGGATGCCAGTTCAGGTGTCGTCCTCGTCATCTAACCACGGTTCAAAGTGACGAGGTCCGTCCCAATATAGCCCTCGTGTTGCTTTACAACGGGACGTTAATACAGCTAAACTAAAACTAAAAACTCAAAAGTTAAATTTTCATAAAAAGGCTCCACCGTTAACGTGATATCTCAAAAACTAATAGAAGTATTTTGATAAACATGTCAGAGCGTGGTTTAAATAATATGAACAATGAAAGGAACCCAAAGTTTTAATGTTGTTGAAATACTTTCTCATTCATAGGTGTTTTTAGAAAAATTAAGTTGAAAATTTATGGAAAAAATGTCCATATGCGTATATTTTCTTTGCATCACAAAATACTTCTGAGATTTTGGTTCATTTCATTCATCATTATTCTTATAACTTGACGACAAAGAAAAATAGGATTACTGCATTACCATTTTGTGTAGAGTGTGAACCGTTTTGGTTAAACGTCATTATAATTTATTACAAAATTTCCCATTTCTCAAATTATATTTTTTCAAGTAATGTTTTTGTATTTATAGTGTTTGTTATTAACAATATTTCTAAAAACCACTAAAAGTTTTAAAAAATCCAATTATTCAAAATTTTTCCTTCGAACGTAGTCGGATACCTTAAGCTAACTATCAAAGCAGGAATTGAAAACTTGTGCCGATTAACAGAAACAAACTTATAGTTTGTCTGTTTCAAGATTCTGTAAAATGCTAATAAAAATATTTTTAAAAAACTGGAAACGAGGACAGAGAGAGCGAGAGAGAGCAACACATACACAAGAATTCAAATGCAAATAAACGCTATGTACAAACACAAAAATAACAGAAAATGAATATATGTTTGTACTCTTGGGAATAATGTTCATGGAATCTAAACAGATCTTGGTTTCCTTGGAAATGTCGAACCATTCTTCGAATTTCCTTCCTGGATCGTTGGGAAGAGACAACGTTGTGGAATCAAACTCGTTCTAGTTTGGATGTAGGCATGGGCACGTGAAAGGAAGAAGTCTGCATTCATGCTGTTGCGTAGATGATATGATCATGTGTTCTTAACCCCTTCCAGTAAGATTTAAAAATACAAAAATTATGGGTGAAATAGCTACTTAATTTTTATTTAGGAAAACTTAGTTTATTTTGTAATTCTAACTAATTTATAATTATTAATTAAAGTTATATTATTGGTATGGATGTCATTGTAAGATCGCATTCAACATTTCTTCCAAAATTTCCAGTGATTTCGGATTAGCCCCTAGTTTTCACATTTACTCTAGGCACTCCAGTATTTTTTTAAAAATAATTTTAGGTACATAATGTGTCTTCGACTCCAGAATATGCTCAAAATTCACTTGTTAGTCATTATGCGCGTTTTTGTCTTCTTGATAACATTTCACTATCATTAGTTTCGTTATCAGTATCAGTTAAATGTATGCTTATTTTCTGATTTTTCTGAATCACTTTGATCATCTTGATTTACATTACTCTTATTCATTAAGGTGTTTATTTCGCTGCATGTTTAGCATTTAGTGAGTCAGGCTAAATGTTTATTGGAATGAATGAACCAATTTATTAGAATGACTAATAATAGTTTGGCCGTCACTTGTACCAAGACCATCAAACGATGTATGATAATGATCTATGATATCAATACAAGTAATAAAGTGCCTTTGAATTCAATACACTAGAAATTTTATATCAAATTAATTATTATATGACGAGTAATACTCTTCATGCCATATGGCATGCAAAATCAGTGACGAGCTATACTTCACCATCACCATCTTCCATTTGCTTGGAAGATGTTTTCACTTGCAAACAATTCATGTTTTTTTAAAAAAAGATCCTTCAGAATTGGATCACGCTCATTTCGTTGAAGCAATTCGATGAAAATTCGAACACTTTCGGCTCGCCTTTATTGTTGTCGCTAAATTTGGGGGAGGGGGGGACTCATCAAGATCGTACGTTTCCAAGCTTTTTGAGACGACAAACGATGTTGAAATGGTTCACATCAAAGCTGTCGACCAACATTCACACGGGTCAAGACTTTGAGAGGAGGAGTTAAGTTGAGTTGTGTTTAATAGCACAAAAGTCCTTTTTTCGGCCATGCTGCGCCATATCCTTGAAATAAAAATATCTATTTCTATTGATCATGAAATCTAGATATGGAATGTTTTCAAGATCCAATTGTCTGAAAGTGTCTATCTGCTACCTATGAAAAGCGTAGCAATGATTTTCATAACTCGCAGATAAACACTTTCAGACATTTCGATTTTGTAAACATTTCATATTTAGATCTCTTTATCAATAGAAATAGATCGGAGGAGGAAGTCAAGACTTTGTCCCCTTCCACTGCTGCCTAAAGTACCTGGTCATCGAAATCGGATGGTCGACCTCTACCGGACTTATCTTCTAGTTTGGTTTAGTTTAGTTATATGAACGTCTCCTTTTGAAGCAACACTAGGACTATTTGGGGACGGACCTCGTCATTTTGAACAGCGGTCAGATGACGAGGGCGACGCCTGAGCTGACACCCTCTGTAATGATTCAGCTTCTTTCCGGCCTGATCATGGTGAGTTCTTTTTTTCACACGCTCAATAATTGCCAATTCCCAACTGGTCTCCTCAATGTCTACGTTTTATGGCGATGTCATTACTTACAGATGGACAGGTGGGGAACCCTCCTTCTAAGAACGGACATCTAGCCCTTTAGAGAGAGTCGAGATAAAGGACCACCCGTGCACTAATCGTGTCGGCGACACAAATGTGCAGCCTGCTTTGTTTCCCGTAGTGAACATTCCACGAACATTCCTGCGGTCAACGGTAGACCATTGAAGTTTTGCTGAACGACGATTAGAGAATCGGCAGCATAAATGCTCCAATGGGGAGGAGATGCAGGGTCCAAGGAAGAGAGAAAATGCGAGGTTTTTGGAGAAGAAAGGGAGACGAGGAGTTTTTTTTTTTTGGTGAAGAGGCGAGACCTAGACGCCAAGCGTTTGAGAGAAGATTCCACCCGAGGAATTCGGTGGATTTCTGGAGCTAACCCCGGAACCAGCGCGGGACATAGACGGCTGGTTAGCTGTTCTCGTGAGTTTCTCCGAAATATCTCGAGGAACTATTCTTGTGGAGTTCCACAAGGACTTTTCATTTAACCTAAATGATAAACAGTATTTCTTTCTGTAAATTAAAGCTGTAAATAAAGTGCTTAGTTTAAAACGCTACCCTTTCTTTCATCGGACCATATCGGGACGTTACACCCCCTCTAGACAGCAGCGGAAGGACTTTACCAGACTCACATGTCTATTATTCGATGGAATCGGGCCTCGAATCTGGAACCACCGGTTCCAAAGCCGAGACCTTACCAACAGGCCACCTTAGTCTTGAACTTATAAGATAGCGCAGAGGATTTGAAAAGGGCAAACCATTCCCTTATTCACTCTTTGTGGTCTCATCAAAAATGCTGTTGAGATCAAGAACTAATTTCACTGGTTTCAATTATTTCTTGAATCGGTGCATTGTAATACAACAAATATGAGTATCATTGTCGACACGTGTTTTTATAAACTGTAAGCCGAAGAGTATTGTCATTCATGAGTTAATAAAATAATGCGCATTTTTTAATAAGGTATCCGAGTATGTTAGGAGAAAAAAGTTTAAAAAATTGGATTTTTTAAAAACCAATTAAAACTATGATTTTTAGGTGTATTGTCAATTATAATACAAAATACTTTAAATGCTGCAAAATTATTTGACATTTTTTTTTTGAAAAATAGGAAAATGTGTAGGAAAATTTAATGAAATTGAGCCAAAAAGGTTAACACAAAATAGTAATGCACCCATTCTATTTTTCTTTGCACACAAAGAATATAATAATAGTGATGAATGAAAGAAAGCAAAATCTAAGAAACAATTTGAGATGCAAAGAAGTGATGGGTAAACATATACCTCTATATGCCTCTTTTCCATAAATTCCCAGCTCAGTTTTTCTAAAAACACCTATAAAACGAAAAAGTATTTCACCAACAATCAAAATTTTGGTTCCTTTCATTTCCCGTATTATTTAAAACACACGCTGAAATTTCTATGTAAATACCTGCGCTAGTTCTTGAGATATCATGTTAGCAGTGGAGAATTTAAAAAAAATTAAAGTTTTGAGAAAAGAGATTTTAAAGACACATTTTTGATTGAAAAATGTGTGACCCTGGGTGATAGGTCAGATTTTCCTTTTCTTTGAGAAGAGAAACTGTTTTGGCAAGAGGAAAATCCGAACTGCAAGAAATATCAATAAAAAAATCGCCAATGCGGTTGATAACTAATGTTTTTAACGCAGTCGGATGCGTTAAAATAGAGCTCGTTAAAGAAACGCCTGATAACTATACACCAACCTAATATGAATAGAAAAAAATAAGTATTGTAGAATTGTATCGGCTAAGTAATGATTTCTGGTGAGATTTCTACGTTATTAAGTGCCAGAGGGCAATCGGTTTAATAAACGAAGTAGTAAGAGATTCATTTTATTAATATTTTGCTTTCATGTTCGTCATAAGTAAAACATTTTTCCAATCAACCCGAAGGAAATTCTCAATGCTTTTGTGGAAAGCAGATACATATGTGTAAGTATACTGTATGTTTAACCATAACTCTGGGCACTTTTGAAAGTTAACTGTCATTAAGCTTAGTGTTATAATCAATACATCAATCTTTAAAATTCCGAGAATATTTGCATTGATTCAAGGAAATTAATAGCACTGATTCTTTTTCGGTATAACCAGAGTTTAACCCACTGCTTGGCGCAATATTCGAAAATTGCCAACTCGCCAACCACAGTCTTGAACCTCATATTTCCCAATCCAATCACAGTCCATAATAAAGGCGAAAGATAATAGGGTTGCCAGTCTAGAAAAAAAGTCAATTTTGGCGTATTTTCGTCAACTTGGCGAAGAAAGTTCATCTAAGGTTCATCCTCTTTTTCTTGTGCATTGGTAGTGTAACACGGTGGGTAGGGGGAGTCGCCTCATAATTGAGAATGAGAAACTTCTGGCATG
The DNA here is from genome assembly GCA_026543055.1 of Argiope trifasciata. Lineage (NCBI taxonomy): Eukaryota > Metazoa > Arthropoda > Arachnida > Araneae > Araneidae > Argiope > Argiope trifasciata. The sequence goes on along the minus strand of JAPMOQ010054228.1, from coordinate 8,571 downwards.
GTGGTTGGTTTTCTCCACCCCTGCGGGTATACAAAAGGAAGGGTGTGACTATCTCTCATTGAAGACGGGACGTACTTCTTACGGGGAGGGTTGAACCGCGGCCAGTGATGTCCCTTAGGATGTAACCACAGTTCCCTCAAGTGTTGCTGTAGCGGTGGTCCGGTCATTCAGTATTTATTTCCGAGTATTGCATATATGTATTTGGCGAAGACATATATTTTTTTGAAACATATATGTATGTGCATATGCACAATTATAGTTGGAAAAGATGCCTAATATGAGTCTTCACGTTGTCTGCTTCAATCAAGTTATAAAAGCTAATAGTTTTTTTAACAATTCTTTCATCAACGATGAATAGAAAAAGCGAGATTTCTCCTATAATTTCAACTTTTCAATATCTATTAAAAATTTATTTCTATAAATACAACTTTGATGGAGGGACAAAACATCCACTGTTTCATACAGATTATTTTAATGTATAAATAATTGTATTTGGTTCATTTCTTGTTGGGATATGATTCTTTGAAAGAAGCTACATAATAGGAAAATATCATTCTTCAGTAGTAGGATTTGGATTGGTGCTTTTTTATGTTCTACTCACTTTTGTCAATCATCTTTGCCCGGATTTTTTACTTTTTAGGCCATGAAATGATTAATATGAAAAACATTTTCAAAACAAACTTCATCTCCTTATTTGGATCAATCCAAAGACATGAATTTAATTGAATGAGTCAACTAAAAATTACCCTTGTAGGGCATCTTTACCCTTTTGAGTTAACATCCCTAATGGCACACAAGTATTGTACAATATTGCATGACATTGATCAATATTCGCAACATTGCCTAATATTGTGGAATAGTGTTTAATATCACATAATATCGCGCACTATTGTACAATATAGTGAAACAGACTGCAGTGTGTTACTTTGGTGGTGGGATGTGGAAGTTTGGAGAGGATGGTGGCAGCTCAAGTGTCGTCCTCGTCATCTGATAGCGGTTCAAAATGACGAGGTCCATCCCAATATAGCCCTAGTATTGGTGACGGGATGTTTCTTGATCAGGAAATTAAACACACTTTTAGAGAGATCTATGTTACTATTCACTAACATATGAGTGTAGTAACATAAGTCCTCACTTAAGTTTTTTTTCTCTTTTAGTTTTCCTCACTTCCAGGGAAAATATTACTTTTCTTACTCATTCATTGCTGTTAACTATTGAATTAACTATCCATAGCAATTAATGGTGGAGGTTTGATATGAAGTCGAAAGTTAAAATAATGAAAGTGTTTTTTAAATTTAAAAATCCAATTTCTTCCCAGTAAGTCAATATATTTAACTCATTTTAGTGAGAAAAATCATATTACTCTTACTATTAATTGATTAATTAATATTTAATGAGTAATTAGCATATATTTTGAAACATATACGTATGTGCTACATACAATTCTAGTATGAAATGATGCAAAATACTAGTCTTCACGTTGTCTGCTTTAATCAAGTTGTAGAAGTATAAAGTTTTTGCAAATAGTTTTTTCATCAACGTTGAATAGAAAAAACGGAATTTTTCTATCATTTTAACTTTTAAATGGCAATTAAAAGTTTATTTCTGTAATTTTAAATTGAGGCTCAAAACATTCACTGCTTCATGCAGATTCTTTTTATGTATAAATAACTCAACAAGAAATTAATCAAATAGAATTACTATTCTTTGAATGACGTAATATAGTGGAAAAATATCATTCTTCATTAAAATGAATTTTTAAAAAGCAGAGACTAGAGCTTTTAGTGAAAGTTCATCCAGAAAAATCCTTGTAACTCGAGAAATATTCCGAATATTGACAGCATCTTAATATCGTTTCAAAGCTATACATTCAGAGAACATTTTGAAACAATAAAAATAGATTCGACATTTTTAATGATTTTCAGAGTTTAAAGTGTGTACATATACCTTAAAGAAAACAATAAAATCCATTAGAAATATGGCTTAAAATGATGACTTATTTACATGACTTTAAATCATGACTTAAAAGATGGAAACTGTGCTGAACAAACCATCAGGATTTAGGAAAAGGAAACAATAAAAGCTTAACTTTCCAAAACTCAAAAATTCTATCACAGCGACGTAAAGTCAATTTGTGGAAAGTCCCCTAAGCCATTCCCTGTTCCTTAACACATTAAATCGGAAGCAAAACGTTATAAACGTTTCTCCAATCCAATCGGATTGCAACAGCGGCAGAAAACATATTTTACGAAAATAAAACTCTACAATACCTAAGCACGTAATAAAGCGCCTTTTTAATGCAGCTTCTGGATGGCTTTGTTCCCCACGTCTTAGGGGGGGGAGTATTTATGACCCCTCGGTTTTAGTGACGGGCATTTTCCCTTTCCGGATAAAAATATAAAAATGATAGACATGATCCGGCCTTCCGTGAAACACGCGTTGACCGATATGGCGGGTCATTCATAAGTGGGGGGAAAGCACATCAAACAGTGGATATCCACGAGCTTGTATACTTGCGCTATAAAACTGAAATGATAAGTACTACTCAACGGGACGTCGTTTTCTGCAGCACGCGATTATAGTATTGATGCCGTTTCTAAAAGTGGCTCGTAAAAAAACTGCGTAAAAAGTCTTGAGGCAAAAAGTAGAAAGTGAAATTCGTCTGTAAGTGATTTTAAAGAAAGTAACAAAACCAGTTTTTCTCTTTACATGTAAGAAATAACTAATGTAAAGAACACGAGCAGAATATTTTATAAATTATGTGTCTGATTTTATTTTGTTTTTTATCCGCAGAAAAGTTTGCAATTTTCCTTGTTATTGGATTCTGATTTTTAAGTGTTTGAAATAGTTGATTTTGTGACTTATGGCACTTTACAAGACCGCTGACAGATACTGTCGGGGATTTAAGCCGAAATGAGCGTCTCTTGTTTTTTCAGTTGCTCCAACTAGGGCGAAGAGTATGATTTAGCTTCTTCATGCTTTACATTCACTTGAACAGACCCTTTTTACAGGGGGCGCATTCACACACTTCACAGATAGAACAGAGAACAACAACCATGCCCGAACTGGGACTCGAACACGGGAGGTCCAGATCAGGGAGAAGACACGCTATCCCTGTGCCAGGACGTCGACATTTTAAAAAGTATGGTTTCATATTCACTTTACAGAAAATGTATTGATTTTCCTAAATTTCAATTATTAATTAGATTAGTACAAAACTCTAATTGAGGAGCAATTAAAATGAAACCAAAATAGGTTTTATATAATAATATAGCTTTATTTAAAAAAATCGTGGATTTTAAAAGTGTTTAGTTAGCTTTCAACTAATAATCTCAATTTTCAGGTTGAAGGGTTGGATTTAACAATGTTTATGTAGATGCAGAACTTAAATTTTTCTTTCTGGAAGTATATGAAGCATATTTTAGACAAAAATTATTAGAAAATATATTTTAGATATTTAGACAGTCTTGTCGTGCAAACAATTACAATCTATGGATCTTATTCATGAAGCTATAATTATATTTAAACCGAAGAATTCAAAAATATATTAGAAATTCAGTGGGCCTTGTGCTTAGCTCCACAACTCCTAATACATTTGTCAGTAATCAGTTTTTGTGACGTGTAACTGAATAACCCTTTTTATATCAAAAGGGTTATATACTATTGTATATTATAGTTAATATACATAACACTTTTGTATATTATTGTTAATATAAAATATTGTATATTATTGTAAATATACTGTTTAATATACTATTGTATATTAATCCAAAATTAGAATCATTAGGAAAATAAAACCATTTCGTAGGTGTTTTTTTTAATTCTAAAATTATATTAATCCGACTGGTTTGAATTCAGTAGTGCTGAAACTGTAAGAAGTAAAATGTCTTCTTTTGCATGATTAACCTTATTTCTAACGGAGGAAATGCCAATAAATGTTTGCCAATAATTCTTGCCACTAAATAGTTCGTAGCTTTCTTTAATCCGTATGTTAAATAACGCTCTATCGGATGACTTGTAAATCCAGTGACCCAGTCTTGTTACAGAGCTTTCATCAGGGATATCCTCATGTTCGCTGGACCCTACTGCCCTACCTCCAGAAGAAAAACCCTGACCAAATAGACGAGTCTAAGTAAGGAGGGAAGTAGGCATTAAAGCAGTCCACATTTGGCTCGCTTCATTCGGCTAGAAATTATTTTCGCTTGTGTTTATACAGATGTATTTATGTGACAAACAAAATTAAATGAAATTCCTTATTATTTAAGCTTAAAATAGTGTCTTTGCATAAGAAAGTCTTCAACTGCTTTTGTATTGATTTTTTGAAGACCTTCTAACTGTCAATTAAATATAAGCATTGGATAATAACAAAATAGTTTGATATTTACTTGAAGATTCGTGTGGATTTAAGAGTGGAAAGCTTACGTTTTAAAACTTACGTTTTAAAACTTACGTTAAACTTACGAAAGCTTACGTTAAATCCGCCCTCCTTCGTTTTACACTAGAATTTGTGAGTTTTGAATAAGGTGAAAACGAACGATCGTTTCAAATAAATTTCGGATCAGAAAAAAAATAATAATTTGGAACTGTTTAATTCATAATAAATCTGTTACTATTTGGTATAAATAAAAAGTAAAAACACAAAATTCGGCAAAAAAAAATTAAAATATAAATAAATCAATAAATAGGCAAAGTGAGAGATATTTATTCCTCTCATATTCTTTTAAGAACTAACGAAGTATTTAAAGGAATTTTTGGAATAACTCATACACCTCAAATTTTGTTACCCAATTTTGTAACTCCGTAGCACTTCTCACAGGTGTATTACATATAACGTAGTATCTACAAATTATTGAAGAATAAATATGTCCGAAGAATTTTAATAAATTAAAACATTACTCAAAATTATTTAGCTGTCATGTGTTACTAACTGAATGTATAAGTGAAGTAATTTTACTTAAAAATCCTGATATAATTTAGTTGATCAAACAATTTCATACCGTCAGATATTTATAGTATTTTTAAAATTAAATAGCAATCATTTGTACTTTTTTGAAGTCATTATTGCAAGCATGGACCGAAGTACAAAGCCAAAATGAGACTTCTAACCAGCGATTCTTCTAATTATAATGATACTTCTACCCGGTTTTTTGGCCCAAAAGAAATTCCGCCCTTCCTTCACCCGCAAAATGTAATAGAATATCCCATTTTCAAGCCGACTGACTCCTACTACTAGGGTTTTTCTCCTGACGGCAAGACGGTATACCTAATGAGGTGACCCCTTCTTTGGCTTCTTTCAACTGTAGTAGAGAAGGTGTCATCTAATAACATGGATGGTTTAGTCCCAGAAAAGAGCGCAATCAACGAGTTGTCTTGTCATTCAACGTGTTAACCAAGTGCTAAATTTTACATTTGCGCATCTCGTGTATATAGTCCTATCGTACGGTTTCAAAGATACCTGTCACACGTCTGTATCTCAGTTTGAATCAGAAGCTTCAAATAGATTCCCAGACAATGAATGGGCTGGCTTGCATGCACTTGTGTTTCGCTTTACTTTTATTCACCTTTCGTTCATGCGTTTTGATACCAATAAGTTTTTATTTATAAGGTTTTTTTGCATAATTATTTAATCGACACTTTCGATTTACTGACTGATTATTTATAAAGTTGTTTGCATAATTATTTGACTACATTTTCGATGCGCTAATTTATTATTGAAATATTCACTACAATTGTTATGAAATGAGATTATTGGGTATGTAATAAAGATGAAAGATGGGGTTAAATAAAGTATACTTGATTAGGTACTTTACAGCGCTGGCGCGAATGTCGCCAATGTGAACCAAACGCGAGTCTAGTCGCCAAGTGAAACGGAATTCTACATTATTTGACGATTTCCTGGTGTCTCCAGTTAACGGAAAAGTACCTCTGATTATTTAAAAATAAATATTAACAATTAAATGCATTCGATTTGTACACACGCCAATCCAAATCCTCCTTTTAGCCCAATCGTTGCAGAAGTTTTTTTTTATTTAACAAAATTACAATCTTATTTACTTTATTACTTCTTGCATACAGCCGACCACCCCGCCACCACTGAAATTTACTTTATTACTATTAAATTTTGAAAAATTTACATTGAAACCATTTGTTATGAGTTCGACACGTCATCGCTTGACTTTAAAGGGAAACTTGTGGGACTTTAAAAAACAAATTCCGTATTTAACCGATTGGGTTAAAAATTCTTCTAATATTTAAATATGAAAAAAGTTTAGAATGTGAAATTCTATCTCATTCATTTAAAGAATATTGTTGAAAAAATGTCATCTATATCTATACTTATAATAAAGCTCAATGTGTGTGTGTGTGTTGGCGTTCTACAGGTCAGACCGTTGGACCTACAGCTACCAAATTTGGTACATGTATGCTTTGGAGGTCGGGAATGTGCACCTCGGAGCCCCTTTTTTCGAATTTTTAATTAGAATTTGAATTAATTAAAATTTAAGCGAAATTTCGACGCTTTTCGGTTATAACTTCCGAAAATATTATCGCACAAACATGATTTTTACATTCATTCAAAGATAAAAAAAAAAAATTAGCTTTATAAGGGTATAAGTGTTTTAACGTATAACTGAAGCCTCTATTTTTAACGAATTTTTAAAGAAATATTTTAACCATGCTTTTTTTGAGCACGTGACTGGATAAAATAAAAGAAAACAATGTCGGAAGTTGAAATAAAAAAAACCAACTATCATAGTAAATCAAGTCTAAAGAAATGCAACTTTCAGCACGTGGCTGGATAAAATTAAAAAAATATATAAAATGTGATATTTCCTAAAAAAATAAATGCAAAGCCGAGGTTTCTATAATCATTTGCAACATTTAAATAATTTATTCGATATTTTTTTTTTCCTTTTTCGCTTTCTTTAAAAAAAACGTGTTTAATATTTTGGCAACATCACCGAAAAAAAAAAAAACATTTTTAATTTCAGGCCAATCAATGCCCGGAATTACTTCAAGGCTAATGAATATGTGACTTAATTGAAAATTTTAGAACGCATTTCTCATGGCGAACCAGCTGGTCGCCAAAGGCGGCTAGTTTATTAATATTTCAAATGGTAATGATGTTTTTCTTTTTTTTCTACAACATAGCATTTTGTTTTAAAATTTAAAAACATCCTCATTTATCATGTGTCTAATTACCTTTTATGTTTAAATATCTCGAACCCTTTCTTTGTTTTTTGCGACAGAAGTTCATTTAACATGATCGATCGAAAAGATTTGCCTGTCATTGTTTTCTCATTAATTAATTATTAATTTTATGGAAGGTCCACAGCAACTATGTTTTCGAACCATCAACAATATTCATATTTTTTCATCAATGAAAGCGATGCCGTTCATCAGGAAATAAATCCCCAAATAATGAAACGTATGTCTTTAGGGTAAATTACCAAGTTTTGTCTGTAGTAAAAAAAAAAAAAAAAGGATGCTGAGTTTCCTGGTTATTAGCTACCCAAACAAATCTTCGTCGCATTTTCAAGGCCTTCGCGTCAAAAGGAATGCTTGACGCGCTCGTATTTCATCTGGCCTCAGACAGGAAGAGATGATTCTCTATAAATGAATAAATAAATAAAAAACAAATGTGTTTTTTAATTGGAAATCGCAGCTGTAATGCACACATCAGCGATTTACAACCGAAACAAAATAGACAAAACAAAAATTTAGAATTCGATTCCAGTCGAATATAAATAAACAGTCCGCTATGAACTTGTATGAAGATGTCCAGAATATAAGAGATCTTGTATCAACAAACTATGCCACTAATACAGGCAGGTGTTTTTTCTATTGAAAAAAAAAAGCAGGTAAGATTTAAAAAAAATTTTTAATGAAGTTACTTTCTCAAATTTAATTTTATCGAACATAATTATTTTTTAAATTATTATTTGTCTTAATATAAGTCATAAACCAGTCTAAACCAGTCTGAAACAATCATGAGACTCCTCTATCGGTCTCTCTCTCCCTTTATACATATATTATAAGTTATGATTTTAGATTTTGGAAGCAGATGGCAGGTTCAAAGACATTGAAGAAGACTTTTCATTTTTAAGTTCGCTTTATTCGCCGGAGGCATTCTGCATATTTACAAGTAGCGTGGGCAAGCCGATGTGAATAAAAAAGCGAGAAATTAATTTTCCCTTGTTTTATATAACATATCTTGAAGGGGAAAATATTGTTTATACTGCCAATATATTAAGATTCTCATGGGGATTTCTGACACACGTCGATCACATAATATGGGAAACACGGGAACCTTTTTAAAAAAGTCAGCAATTTTTACCATTCACTCTCACCGTGAGAATTGCTGACTGAAGAACTTTACAAAACATTTCTTGAATTTATTAAGCAGAGAAAGGGAATCGGATCAGGAAATAAGAGAATATTTTAGAATGAAATGACAATGGGTTAAATTAAGATAAAGCTTTAGAAATGAATTTGGGTTTCAATGAGATGTTAAGAATATCATTACACACACACACACACACACACACACACACACACAGACAGATATATAGC
>JAPMOQ010054226.1:107927-143077 GCA_026543055.1 Argiope trifasciata | reverse complement strand
TAGAAAGGAAGAAAAATTATAATTTAATACCACTATAGCCATGTTTATGTCTTGTAATGCTCTTCAATGTGAACACACTTACTAGTTCTTTTTTAAAAGTTCATTTATTCATTAAAACATCCTTCATTTTATTTTGAAAAGAATCAAAGTATTTGATATTCTTTAAAACTGTTTTCTTTTTATTTACTCATGACCCCCTTTCTATTACAAAGCAAATGTAAATTAATCAATAATATTTGAAGTTAATAATGAGAATATAGTTTTCAGGACTCAAATTATCTAAATGATATAAAAATTCCTAGCATAAATTGTATATCATATGTAATTAAATGAAATATCATACAGCGATCTAGTTTGCACCTTTGACAGCTTTTATTTAAAATAAAATATTACCTCCAAATCCTCGTTTTCGCAACTCTTCACCACGAATGACTTCAGGTCTGATATTCAAAGCATCTCCTACTTTATATATCTCCTAAAAATAGAGGCATATGCCAATGTTTAATAAAAGTATTTCCATTGAAATATTTCTGTTTTATTTCTAATAAGAAAATAATAATAATAATAAAAATTCAGCTAAAATGAATTTTTCAAACCCAAAGAAATAAAAACAATAAAATTCATCAAAATCTTAACGATTTTTGATATTTTGAGCCTTTTTGGAATAAAAAGGGTCTTTGATATATGATCTATCCACTAACATTGCAAATCTGTAACAATTCAAAGAAAATGTTTTTAATGTGAAGATATATTTCTCAATGTATTTATTAATGCAATATTCTTTATGATTTAATTTTTTTGTGTCAGGCCATAAGCATTTTTGAAACTTCTAATATCTAAAAATTCATTTGCTCTTCACATCAATCTCTGATAAATAATTACAAAAGAATCATGATATACACTAAATGTCAACCTATGATATATGCTAATAGTTTAGGATCACTGAATATTTTTTACAGTTGAACAAGATGTAAAATTCCATCCAATACAGGATTGACTGGAATTTCTGTGCATGGATTTTAATTTATACCATGATTTATTAAAAATTGAAAAACCACACACTTCAGAATGCATTTGTATTTGTCTGTGTGTCTTATTCATTTTTACCCAAACAATTTCCAGAATTCCTGTAGAATTCAGGGCAATCATCATTACTACTAGAAAAATTATTTAACATGCATTAGAAAAGAACAAGAATAAATAATAATTCATTCAAGATACTCAAAAATATTTCTAAGAATTAGAACACAGCTTTTAATTTCACATTTCCCTGCCTCTAACATAAATGTTGGTCGGAAAAAAGATAAGCTTAAAATAACAACAGATATATTTTTAAAAAGCATGTTCACAAATTCATAAGATTCAATCTCATTATCTTGAAAATTGAAAAATATGGAATATTTGTGAATTTGAAATAAAACTTCCAAAACCAATTATTTTAAAGGAAAAATATACTAGCAACACTAGTAAATTCATTAGAAGTAGTTTAAGAAAATTAAGTAAATAATTTTTAAATGAAGCTGGTTCATCTAGTTCTAGTCTATACTTATAATAAAGCTCAATGTGTGTGTGTGTGCGTGTTGGCACTCTACAGGCCAGACCGTTGGATCTACAGCTACCAAATTTGGTACATGTATACCTTGGATGTCGGGAATGTGCCCCTCGGAGCCCGTTTTTTGAATTTTTAATTAGAATTTGAATTAATTAAAATTTAAGCGAAATTTCGACGTTTTTCCGCTATAACTTCCGAAATTATTATCGGACAAACATGATTTTTTCATCAATTTAAAGATTAAAAAATTAGCTTTCTAATGGTATCAGTGTTTTAATGTATAACTCAAGCTTCTATTTTTAACGAATTTTTAAAGAAATATTTTAACCATGTTTTTTTAGCACGTGACTGGATAAAATAAAATAAAACAATGCCGGAAGTTCAAATGAAAAAACAACAACTATCATCGTAAATCAAATCTAAAGAAATGCAGCTTTCAGCATGTGACTGGATAAAATAAAAGAAATATAAAATGAGATATCTTCTATAAAAATAAATGCAAGGCAAAGGATTCTAAGAAATCGTTTGCAATATTTATATCATTAATTCCATAAATTATCTTTATTTACAGTAAATGTGATTGAATTTAGACAGGATATGCAATGAAATTCCAACTTAATGGCATATTTCTACAATCGTTTGCAATATCTGTATCATTAATTCAATAATTTTTTCCCTTTTTCACTTTCTTTAACTTTAACTATTTCTTAAATTTTGGCTAAAAAATATATGATTTAATTGGAAACTTTAGAACGCATTACTCATGGCGAACCAGCTGGTCGCCAAAGGCGGCTAGTTTTAAATAAAGCATGTTCATTGGATGTTAATTCAAAATCAAATTTAAAATTTGCACTGAACAGACAGAATAGAAAGCTAGTTAATAAAAAAGAGCCTCCCGCCTCAAATTATTATATTTATGGTTAAATAATTATTTTCAAATCTCAGTTGCAATTTAAGAAAAGGATAAAACAATGATTCAACTGATTTTGATTTGTTCAGATAATTATTGAAGAAAAAGTTATAGGTGTTGTTCCAAGTTTTCCAATTCACAAATACCCAGTCCATCATTTTTTGAAGAACTCATTTGGTGAGCTCATCAAAAAATTATTGCTATTAATCTATATTGGTTGCTATTAATCTATAAAAATGATTGCTATTAATGTTGGTGAGCTATTTAATCACCAAGAAAGCAAAAATCAGACATCACTTCAACACACACACAAAAGAAAGAAAAGAAAATGTAATTCTTAAATCAAGGGGAAAAAAAAAGTTAAAAACTCGAAACTTTAAAAATTTTATTACCTCCAGAAATAAGTCAGTATGCATTTCATTGCAAGGTGTATCAACAATCCTTCCTGCTGTACGAACTGCATCCCCTGCTGCTTGCAGACAATTAATATCAGCCTCCGTGAGGGGAAGATGCTTGTTGGGATTGTTAGAATCACAAACAATAAATTCAACTGTAACAGTATAAGATGAACTAACACTTTTCTTGCTGTATACTGGATAGCTGCGTGCCACAGCACAAGCTGATGCTAAAAGATATTTGTATTCACATACAACCTAAACAAAGAGGAAAAAAAATCATAAATAAAAAAGAAATTATACTTCTAATTTGCCAAGGTAACGAGAATCCTTTTAGAAAAAAAGTCGTAGTGATAACATTTTATTATTTGTAATATTAATACATCATAATGTTAAAAAAATAACTTTACATTGCAAACTAGATTCTTCACGAACTAAAAAAAAAAAAAAAAAAAAAAAAAAAATTAAAACTCTTTTAACAATATTAAAACAGGACTAGAAACATAAGTAGTGTTATTAAAAAATTATCCAAGAAGATTATGAAAAAACCTTGGTAAGAAATACGAATTTCTGATGTAAAATAAACATTAAGCAATACGAAAGATGAACATTAATATTACACTTCATTTTGATCTGATTCAATCATAGTCATTCAATAAAACAGAGTGCTGCTTAGATTTCCTATCATATCGTATATATACACACATTTAATAGAATATGTATTTATTCCTATGAAGTAATGTAGATTGATCAGAAACAATTAGATTTTAGGAAATTATCAATATCCAAATTATTTTAGTATTAAGTATAGCATTCTTGCTTTAATATGTCTATTTTGTAACTACCTTCATTGTTATAAATTTTATTACTAAACATTTGCCCCCAGTAATTAAAACTGACATGCACTTATTCAAAAAATTTGAATCTGACTTACCTATCTTCCATCAATATTGCCTTATATATATACATGTAACCATATAATTTTTAAATCAGAAGGCAGTTTCAAAGTAACACCTCATTACATTCATTCATTGAAAATACTTTAGATTTTTTGACATCGTTTTATTTCATCCCAGAGAGGCATACATTTTGTACAAGCAGGGGCAATGTGCACATGCACAACACAGAATGGAATACAGAAATGAAGGAAAGCTGATGAATATTTTATCCCTGGTCTTATAAAGCATGAGATATTGATAGGAAAAATATTTCATCACAGTGCTTATACAACATTTAGATAGGGATTTCCTCTACATATGCACATGCCAGGCAAGGAACAAACAGAGATCTTTAAAAAATAATTTGTTATGTCAGCAGTATTTTGTCCCTTCACTCAGAATGTGGGAATGAGAGACTTTTAGCCGATTCAGCAGTTTTACAAAGCTTCTGCTGAGTTTATAAGATAGAAAAAGTGGAATGGGACCAGGAAATAAGAGAACAGTTTAGAATGAAGTTAATATGGGCTAAATTAAGCTAAAAACTTAGGATATTAATTAAGTTTAAATATTAAATTTTGAAATATCATTACATATATATATATTATTTTTGTCACCATACAAAAAATAGAATTTTTATAAAAAGGGCATAGAAAAAAAAGGAAGCCCACAATTTAATATATATTTCATATACTTCAAAGTACAATCAGTTGAAAATGCCTTTTCTTCTCAGATACACTGAAAGGAGTTTTGAAATGGCACTTTTCATTCATCAAAATTTTTTTAGTATCAAATCAATTATCTTGTATTGCACAAGAAAGTACACTAAGGATAATGAAGGAGAAACAAAAAGAATATTTACATTACCACAATATATTCATCTTTTCCTGTTGAATGACATTTAATGAATTTAGATAATATATGACAATGAGAAGGAGTATTGTGTCTTGAGCATTTAGCATTAATTTTTGCAAGGTTAGCATACTTCATGTAAAGAGGTACCAAATCCAAATGGGAACCTTTTATTTGGTCCATGCCGCTGTCATAAAGCTAAAAAGAAAACAGATAGCAACATAAACAATAATAGCCGTATTTTAAGTACAATATAATTTTAATACATGTTTAAAATTAATGGTACAATTGGATTATTGAAATTTCTAACAAAAATACGCTACACTCCTGAGTATCTGACTTAATGTCATGGAAATGCAGGCCAGGTAACAAAAAAGTTGAATCGGTTGATGTTTTATGAGCTCATTTCTTGGCCCACCAAAACCAGAAGACAAAATTTTTTTATACCAAAACTTATTGTTGTGATGCATTTTTTCTCAATTCTGCAGTGAATGTGAATATAGCCATGGTCAAGTGAATCATAAAAGCAATTGCTGGTAGCAAGTAGAGTTAAAACAAAAGGCTCTTTCCTGTTAGCTTATGAATATTTATGTAGATAAATTCACTTACATTAGCAATATTGGTACTTTTCCATTATACCGGCGCAAATCTCGCCAAGCAGACTTTTTGGCAACAGCAAACAGTTGTCATTTTGGTGCCGACGACAAAATCCTCGTGATTTGCTTTAAAAATGTGGCGATAAAAGTTTACCAGTAGCAATGTTTTGTTTGGCATTGGTTGTATTATTATCGGCGACTTTTCGTTTCCACCGGTATAATGGAAAAGTACCGCAATATTTAGGTTTGGCAATAATTCTTGCCATACTAATAAAATGGTGTTAACACTTAAACTTGCAACACAAAAGGTTTAGCTAAGAGAATAGTGTCATATTAATTACTTTCTTTTCAGGAAATCTTTTCAAAATTTTATTATTACATTTTCCTTCCAAAAATGTTCAATTAAAATATTCCCGTTAATATGACTCATCCTATTTATAATAATAGTTTCTTATAAAATTGAGTTTCTAGTGGTAACAACCATAGTATGGCAGATTTTGAAGCATCAGTTACTTTAAAAAGCATAGAATAGTTTGTATGTAATAGTTGACTTTAAATTTTATACAGCAAATTAATTGCATTTGAAAGTGTAAAATCATTTCAAGGAAAAGGAAATAAATTAGCCAAAAGTAATTTTATTCATATTTTTATACAGGAAAGTGATAAAATGGTAACAAACTTATTCTTTACTATTTCCACATGTAAATTAAATTAAAATGAATGACTAGTAAGGTAAAATAAAATATCTATCTAGACTTACAGAAATATAGTCTCCATTCAAGAATCAACATTAAATTTGTTTGATTTTAGAATTGAGTAGATTGTATAATTGAAAATGCAGTTGCTTTTACTATAATTAAGAGGATTTTTATCTCTATTAAGTAATTAAATTATACATTAGAGTTTTTAGTTCAGTTTGAATAGTTAATTCAATTGTATTAAACATACTTAAAGTTTTACAGAACATTACTGAATGCTATTATACACATACTCCTTATATCTCCCAATTTTCAAGATGGAGTATTTCAAGTTTTATTAATTTATAGTTTTATTGATTCAAGTTTTATAAATCAGAATACACAAACATGAAAAAATCAAACATGACTGTTTAACTATAAAGAAAACAGTAAATTCCTTTTCAAAATAGAATATTCAGATAAATTAGTAAGCATAAATTCAAAAAAACGAAAATGTTAAGACTTAGAAAAAATACTCACCAATCACTAAACTTTATTTTTGATTATTTTTTTAAATGAAAAACAGCTAAATTTAAAATTTTTTCACTATTATTAATCAAATTACTGGTGGAAAACACATATCAAATAGCACAAAGGAATTGATCTTAAAAGATGCACGGAAAAGTTATTAGCATACCTCTTTAGTTACTCGTGTACCAAATTTCATGAATACCTCTTCAAATGGCACAGTAATCAGATGCTGTCTTTGTCCAATGATAAGCACACCATTCTTATGAGGATCAGATGGTGCCAATTTATTACTAAATTTTACAGTTATTTCACCCATTTTCTATAATTAAAAATATATATAAAACATTACAAAGAAAAAAAAGACAAAGAAAGAAAGAAGCTAATCTTATTTTAAATGCAAACTACAGAAAATTAAAAAACTTATAACTTAAATTGTAAGCTTAACAGGGAAAAAAAAAATACTCAAATTTAAATATAAATAAAAGAGGATGCCATAAGTCTAGATTGTTTCTATAATCCATTTTTGAAGACTAAGAAATTAGAGTATATACTAGAAAAACTAAGATAAAAACATAAATAAAAAATAAAGCTATCTTCTTCCAAAAAAATATAGCTCACATGTAAAGGAGAAGAGGGAAAAAAAGGAGATATAAAACAAAATATACTGTTACAAATAACGAATATACTACTTAATTTTTTTACTAATTTGTAAAAATTTAAATGCATATTTCTGCCAATTTAATAATCTTTTCTTTTCCTTTGTTTTTAAAGAAATATTACAACATTACAATTTACAAATTAACTTCCAGCTATTTAGCCAGATCACCCTGATTAATTAGTATAACAGATTTAAATAGTAAAAGTCTTGAAACAATACTTCTGATTTTTATAATAAAGTTGAAATCACTTATGAAATTTCTTCAGTTTTCAAAATATTTTATGTAAAATAATGCTGTAATTTTAAAACTGTCTTGCACATTTGAGACTGTCAAGCTAATAAAATTATTTCATGCTAAGATAATACATTAGGATGGAATGAAAATGGCCTTAAAATTATTTTTTTTAAAGATATTTGTTTGATAATAGTGCAGAAATGTGGTCTTTTAGGCTCAAAAATGATATTGAAAAATTTGGTTGTAATATTATATTATCTTGAAATGTCACAAAATGCTTGAAATTTGTAAAAAAATATTAAGAAAACTCGGAAATTTTTAAAAAAGGTCTTTAAACATTTTTTTAGATTTTAGTTTTACAATAATTGTGAAAAATTAACTTTCAGGTCCAAAAAGAATTCTAAAAAATTCTGATTGCAATACATTATTTCAAGGTACTGAAGAGCTCAAATTTTATAAAAAGGATTGAAAAATTATAAGATAAAATATTCCTATGAATTTTTCATCCATATAATGTTATAAAAGATGATTTTAAATACATATATAAACCTTTCAATTAAAAAAAAATTATTAATTACAATGTATAATAATAAAAATTATTTTTTATGTCCAATTTTGAATTTTTTTTATTTATATCTTCTTAGTTATTATAAATGTTACAGCTGCAAAATGTTTATTTCTACTTCACTGCCACATTAAGCAATTTTTTAAATTAATTTTTGACATATTCACAAGTGAGGCAATTTTTGCTTTAATGTATTTGAATCACAGACATTTTGAGCAGATTCAACTACCAGTCTTACAATTCTTTCCACCATTTGCATGTGACAAAGAAGTCAAGGAAATTTGATAACCAAGTGAATATTTAAAACAATTTTTTTTTGCTGTAAAATTTCTGGAATTGTAATAGTAATCACAAAACCTGATCAACTATTCCATTTTTAAATATTGAAAAATTTCTTTGTATAATATTTTTTTTAAAACTAAGTTTTAAATAGTAATTTATGTTCTGTGCATCTTATATATATATTATTTTATATGGATTGTTCAATGCTTACACTTTTTACAGAGTATATTGTTTGTTTTATGTCAATGCATGCTTTATAAAAAATTATGTAATAACATTTAAATCATTCAGCGATATCATCACATATTCAATTATTAACAAATTTTAATTATAACACATTCAAAAATAGTTTTTCATTCATATGAAAATTTTGAAAAATAAGTCAGTTATTAAGAAGATTTGCAACAGTTACTTTTTTTCCCATTACACAAAAATCTTCTGATAAATACGAAGAAACCCAAAAATCTGAATTAATATATCAATATCAAAAAATTTTGCCCTTTGCAAAGAATCCTAAAATATTTTATTACTACAAGTAACTGGAAATATAGAATATAAAAGTATTTGATATGGATATACTATATTCAAACAGAATTAGCATTACTTATAAAGACTGTTACAGAGACACTTTAAAAAGTTGAATGTTAAAAATTAAATCTCAATCCCAGAACTATTCAGTTGAACATAAACAGTGACAGATTTAGAGTAAAGTGCTGTTATTCCTTGAATGCGAAAAGGTTGCAGTTAGTAGATAGTAAAATACTTGAGGACCGAAGACAAAATTACTCATAAGTCAAACTTTTTTGCAAAACTTTTTATTCAATAAGTTGTATCCAAGGATCGTTTTCAAATATCTGAAGCTCTTTAATGTCTATTGACTCTTCCACTTTTTTGGTATTAGGGGATAACAGCCTTGTTACCAAAAATCACATTTCAATCACTCAATCAAAATAAGTAAGTAAACGACGTCAGTAAACAGTCTGCTATTGCTTTCTCTTCTTAACTTGACGAGTATTGACGGCAGTGAAAGTATTACCCTCACAATGTTTATTCAGATTTTTTATTATTTAATATAAAGAACTTATAGAGGTAATTAGCTTTTGATTATTTAAAAAAATGTTGCAGCCTGTAATTCTTTTAGAAGCTACAATATTTAAAAGTTGTTTGGTACATCAGATATTCTTATTTTAATCAAAAATTAGGTTGCTTATAAAATAATTTTATATATTATACAAAAGTTTTTTCAAATTAAAAATATCGTAGGAATTTTTATAAAAAAATAATTTTGCTGATTACAGGCGTTCTCCAAGCATTAATTTTAAGTATATTATTTGATATTTGCACCATGTATTCATCAATGTCTAATTTTATCTGTGATAACTGTAGTAAACTATCCATAGTAAACTCAAAATATTCATTACGATATAAGTACTTTAAATTTTCCTCACGAATAATAAAGCAATGAAAAGGCTTTGTGATTCATAATTATAAGATAATTTTTTTAATAAAACACATGACAGTATTTAACTTAAACAATGTCAGGTGCAGTGAGCAAAAAGCGCTTCCACACACATAAATTTTTACATTAGTAAAAATAAAAAACAAATTTTAGGCTATTGTTTTAACTATTAATTTATTTAAATAAGAAGCAAATAAAAATAACCACCTTTTTTTCCTTAAACATGAATATTCTACATTTTAAAAAATAAGCGTTTTCTCATTCCAGTAAACTGTTTGCACATGAAACATTGACTGTAAAAAAAAGTATAAGCATAATTATTATGCATATATTTAACCAATCAATCCCACAGTACATTAGCCTCATATTTTAAAGTTATGATACATAAGGTAGAACTGGGATTCTGAGGAGTCTGTTCTTATGATGTCTAGGATTCTGTTATATATGTGAACACTCTGCTGCTACCCCTTAGAATATTATATTTCTTCACAATTGAGGATTAAATTACTGGATATAGATTAAAAATTTTTTTTAAGTATTTGCTGGGTCGGCCATCTGGAGGATGCAGCAGGTGCTGTGCATCTGGGCCTGTGACTGCAGGGCCCTCCCACCTTGATTAAGAATTGAAATAGTGTCTATTAAAAGGCAGGAAAAATTCATTTATGAATAAAGAAATCCTCATCAGACATGGTAAAACAGCCCAGCATCTAGAAGTCAAGGCTAAGCCTGGGTTCAAATGGACTTGTAAAACATCAACTATCTACTTTTGTCCATATCTAAAGTAATATTTTTTTCAATCCTTTACATTGCCAGTTGTAAAACTTAATAAATGCTGAAACCTCTTTCAGCAAATTAAAATTAAATAAAGGATTAACTTCCATCAAACATATGGGTATAATGCTTAAATACTTTTGCTACATTTAGTATCCAAAAAGAAATTGGAAAAATTGTAATATCTTTGGAGTAACTAATAGCGAAAACAAAATCACATAATTAAATACATATGCAAATGTTCATTTTTCTTCTTTTTTTTACTTTGCTAAAAATTTAGGACACCAAATGCTTTCTTGCACCCGAGTCCCTTCATAGAGAAGGCCAGCTCTGAGTATTTATTATACAATTAAGAAGAAAAAAAGAATCAAGGGGAAAAAAAACTATAAATAAGCCACAAACTAAGTGTCCAAGAGGACTAGATAATAGACAAAGGAGACCTTCATAAAACAATCTATTAAAAAAAATCCTTTTTTAAGTGCTTGAGAATTGACTGTTAATGTTTCTTCAATATCAATAAGCAGTTAAGCATACCATAAGTAGTTTGAAATATTCTTGAAGATGCAAATAGTCAAAGAAAGGCCTTTTGAGGTAAAGAAAAGAAACATTTATTAGTGAAAAATAAGTATGAAAAGATTAGAAGTTACAAAAGTTTGTTAGTAAATCAGTGGAGTTTTGGAAAATTTTTGTTATTACTATTTTTTTAATAAAAGCAGCTCCAATATTTTTTGGCTCAAATGGTAAGAAAACTGTGTGGCAAAAGCCAAACAAAACTTCTCTTTAAATTAAAAACGTGAAACCAGCTGTAAAAGATAATGGCCATATAATGATTTGGGGATATATGCATTTTGAGTTGGTGAAATGACTTTTATTGAAAGTAATGTAAATGCCAAGCAATATATTGTAATTGAGATAATGCATGTAATAATGCTCTGAAATTAAGAATTTAAAATTAACATTCCCAACAGAATAATACTCTAAAGCCCACTACATACATTATGAGGTTAGAGTTGCTATGTAACATAAAAAATAAATTTCAAATGTTACCACAATTACTAGTCCTCAATCAAATTGAAAATTTATGGCATATTTTGGATATAAAAATAAGAATTAAAAAAAATATTAGAACAAAAGCAAGCAATTGGGGAAAATAACTTTAATCAGCTGCAAAACCTCTCGCAAATTAATTGAATCAATGTTCAGAGGATTTAAAACTGTAATTGAAGCAAATGGCATGCGTACTAAACATTAGTACTGATTTTAACTGATAAATAATTCCTAAATTTCTATTCTTATTCCTATCATGCAAATCTTTTTTTTCTTTATCGATTGCACAAATACTACTTTTTTATAAGTTCATATTTTAAATATAATTGTCATGCATTATATTTATTTTGTGTAAGTTTTTGCATTTTTATATGCTATTGTATTTACATGCATGAAACAACAAATTTATTTGGCATGCAAGCACTTTTTTTGCTCACTATATATAAGTTGGAAATAAGGAATTGTTCATATAAAATGTCCAATCTTAAATAATTTATTATATAATGCATTCATTTCATAATCATAATCAAGGAATTCACAATTTTTAGGGAAGATTTAACATGTTTTCTCCTTTCTGTACAGGATGTCCCAAACAGAGGAATAAGTATTTATTTCCTTTTTAGACATATACTTTTAATTATAAAGTTTCTTTAAATAAGTTTGGAAATTATATGAATGCACTTTGAATTTTTTGTAAGTTGGTAATAAAAAGTTAATATTAATTTTTTATACAGTTTCCTTGATTTAAAACTGACAATTGCTCAGACACAATTTCATGTTTCTGTCTTTAAAATTTGTTTAGATATTAGAAAGCAAATTTATTAACTTTTATTAAAATATAAAAAAATGGTCTATAATGAAAATTTTAACTTAAATTTATACAAAAGTTTTTTACAGATTTGAATTGTTCTTATAACACTATTTCTGTCATCATTTGTAACATAAAGACCAGTTTTTTTTAAATTTATTTGCAGAGATCTACTATGTCTGCTGTAAACATTTTAGATATATATAGAGATATGTATAGATTTTTTAATGCAAATTCACTTATTATGGAATTTGATATTTTTGTAATTGTGTTGTTGACATAAAGTGAAGAAGAATACCATTTAATTGGGATCATACATTTAGAATTCGTGGATTGGTCTAATCATAATTTTATACAAAACTGAACTTCATACTTCTGCACTAAATGTACCAAATAATGAGTTTTTAAAAATGCCATACTGCACATTTATAGATAATATAATTAATCATTAATTTGCAAGCTAAGATATATATATTTTTAAGATATAAAAAAAAATTTTAAGAGATGTAAGCAGGAAAAAAAAAAAACATAATTTTATATCATACACTTTTCAAAGTCTTATGTATGTATGTATGTATGTATGTATGTATGTATGTATGTATATATATAAATATATAAAGGTATCTTATTAGAGTATTATTACATTATCATAGTGCAAATGTCCTCATTAAAATGATAATTTAAATTATATAATTTTTTTTTTTAGATAGTTTGATCAGCAACAAGTGAAAAATGGAAAAAGAAACTGTAGACTTTTCACTTGATGTTAAAAACAAAGTTAGTATTTTTATTTTTAAATTATTTAGCATTTTTATGCATTTATTTCAGTAGACTTCCAAATAAAATCTTGTGAATGATAACTTGCCACATCTGAATGATGATCTAGCTAGCATTTAACCTTGGGAAGGTCTGAGACTCTACTAATTATATTTATTATCAATATAAAAGATATATTAAGTTATTAAAAGAATGATTATTTCTTACCATTTTATATTTAATTAAATAATAGCTTACATAGATTATAATTAGCTTTCTTTGTGACTAACTGATTCATTAGGGTTCATTGCATAGTTTTTATTTTCAATTACATCTCTTAAATATAATTTAATGTTCATGATTCCTCTTAACAATATCTTTAAGCATCTAACAGACTTGAAACCTGTATAATTTTAATAGCCTGTTATATATCTGTTCTGTTCATTGTATATTCTAGTAAAATCAAATACCATGCCATCATAGTAATATTTAAATTGAAATTTACAGAATTATCTAATTCTCCTTTTGGTATAGTTTAATTTTAATATATATTTTTTATTCTACACCTAGCTGGTTCACCAGAAATATTGGTTATATTTGATTTCAAATAAATCTTTTACATATAACTTGAAGTAAATTCCATCAACATGTTTGAAATTAAAGTCATGTTTTATTAATTGGCTTATAATATTTCTGTATATGTTTTGCATAAACCTTTCAAATGAAGAAAATCCCAATATAGGGCTGTTAAAACCCAAAATGTCCATTTTATCTATCTTCTAAATTTTGTGGAATTTTAAATTCACTTTTTTATTCATCTGCTTCTTCTGATGATTATACACTCCTTCTTCTAATTGCTGTATTATATCTTTAAAACCTCAATATTCATTTTGAAACATATTGTATAATTATGTAATTCTTATATAATTTAAACAACAAAATATATAATAAGGAACTTAATGGGAAGAATATTTCTGTGGATAATTTCTGGTAGGGATTTACTTCGTTTTCTGTATTTATTTGTTCAGATCTTATCTTATGAAGATTCTTTTGATACTTACAGAAGGTGTGCTATTCTCTTGTTCAAAAATTAGTGTTATTCATTTATTTTCCAGTAATAAATATAAAACTTTGAATTTAAGTGTTTATAATGTAGTGTGTTCTTCAAACTAACCTAAAAATTTTTATACATTTGCTGAATCATGAAGGATGGAGGGGGGGGGGGGGGGTAAAAACATTTTATTTTTCATTTCTAGAATTAATATAAAACTGCCCATAACTTTATTTTTCACAATTTCATGACATATGTACTGCCTACAACATTTGAAAAAAAGTAGTATTTAATTATTTGTTTTATTTCAAATGAAGTAAGGTGTTTCTATATATATAAATATGAAGAGATTTTGTTTATAATATTTATTTTCCTCATACTCATTATTCATTACAGCTACCTCAAGAAAAAACATTTGCAGAATCTTTATTATATGATGCAGACACCTATGGAAATGATGAATCCAATTTTGAGGAAGTTGATGGTATATTTTAAGATACATTTTTTTATTAGAGAATATATAAGCAGTTTGCATTTTTATAAAAAAGTTGCATGAGGAATAATCAGAGCATGAAACAGAATTTTGGATTTAATTACTATTAAAATAAGTGGTCTAAAAATTAGTTGGAAAAAGTTAAGAATGAATTTGTCAGATAAAAAATAGTTAAACCTCTTGCGCTATTTTGACATACAGTGTACGTCATTGAAAATTTTCGCATCTATTGAAAATGACTTACAGTGTACATCTACTAAATTTTCTGCACTACTTGCTTCACATTTTATTTTTTTTTCACATAGGTAATAGCTCTTTACCGTTAGATTGAGACAGCAGTAGAACAGTGATTTTAAAACTTGAAGTTAGTAAAATTACACAGGACTTCATTTTTAATCTTTTATTTATACTTATATATTATACAGAGCAACTATAAGCATTTTTTAAATGCAATCTGATCGAAGCTTTAACAGAAATTATTCCATGTAAAAGCTTTTTGGAATTTCTTTAGATGCGATGGGCACACATTTCTGCTAATTTACTGATAGTGCAAGAGGTTAAATAACATATAAAAAATAGTTAAAAATTTGAAATTTATTTACAGAGCTTTATAATGTCTAAAAAAAAAGATTTAAAGGAAGTTTTATCCATCTTAAAGTATTGTTTACATTTGTTTTCGAAAATTTTTCCTCGTATTATCATTTCCAGTAATCATCATTTTATTAACTTTTTTTTTAATTAAATTGTTTCCTTAAAACTTAAGTCCACTTTAGTAAAAATAATGCTGTATTTTCTTTTGGTTTATTATATTTTGATATCATTTGTTAACAATTTATTAAACCTAAAATATGACTAAATTGTTTCAGAAAATTAGTGGAAGTTTGTACAGTATAAGCAGAAATCTTTCTTATATCATAATATACTTATTAGTCTTAGTACTTTGACTCCAATTTATATGTATAAAAAATGAATTCAGAAATTCAAACTTGTAATTATAGTGCCTAATTGAAAGTGGGAGTGGGGTTTTAAGAGTATGTTACATTTCTTGTGGTAGAAATTTAAAATTTGCATAATAGATGTGGTATATATTTTGAAACATTTTATATAAAACAGTTAATGGCAGTATACTGTTGAGTACT
Organism: Argiope trifasciata; assembly: GCA_026543055.1. Classification (NCBI taxonomy): domain Eukaryota; kingdom Metazoa; phylum Arthropoda; class Arachnida; order Araneae; family Araneidae; genus Argiope; species Argiope trifasciata. Next base: position 127,365 of record JAPMOQ010054226.1, on the reverse strand, counting down.
ACAGAAGCAATGAGATAAGTAACATCGTATCATGTATTTCTTGAAACATACTCAGTGCATAATAATTTAATTGTTATAGTCAGAAATTTTTAATGGAACAAATATTTGCACTCAAATAAAGAATGCACATGAGATTCATTTGGCTTTAAAGCCATTCTATGAGTTTTAAAATAAAATGTCACACAATTCTATCGAAAGCCATTTGGAGTTTGAGTGATCCACGAGGGCCTTAATGTAAACAAAGTTCGTTTATGATTTGGATCAAAGTTCAGAATTTAAAAAAGATGTCCGAAAGATCTATTTACTTTCTTGCTGATTGTATTAGCTAATGAAAATATCCTGTATGAAATGAAACAATTTTTTGAAATCCAATATATATTCATAATTTTAGCTTTATGTGTAAATTTAGAATGATTTGAATTAGCTGTATTTAAACAAAATATTTTAGAATTAATTGATTTTTCAAAAGAAAAATTGGTACTTTTCCATTATACCGTCGCAAATATCACCAAGCTAACATTTTGGCAACAGCACACAATCACATTTTGGCGCAGGCGACAAAATGGCAACGATTTTCTTAAAAAATGTAGTGGTGAAAAGTTACTGGCTGCGATATTCTGTTTGGCTTTGGTTGCATCATTATTGGCGACTTTTCGCCTGCGGCGGTATAATGGAAAAGTGCCGAAAATTTTTGTGAAACTAAATGATTAAAAATGATGATGACTCTTAATTGATATTTCATTTTTATTTGCTTAATTTATAATCATGGCACAAGTTTAATTGCTTAATGTTATAAATGATGAATCAAAAAACTATTCTTATTTTTTAAAAATTCTATATTTTGCACATATGCTTAACAGTTTTTGTGCATTAGTTTTCTTATATTTGTTTTTTAATAATTTTTTGAAGTTCATATTCAAGAAAATTTGGAGGATGATTTTATTAAGGAAGCTCTTAAATCTGTAAGTCTATTTTTCTGTTTTCAAGATAGATATTGGAAATATGTTTTGAAATTTACACTTCTATAATATTGAAAAATTATGTATATATATATATATGCTGTATTTAACGGAGTATTTAGGAGTTTGCTTCAAATAATGATCAGCAATCTCTTAAGTTTGTAATGCTCCCTGTTATTTTCAATTTTTTGATTGCAGATTTATTCAATTTCAGCTGCAGATTGTTTTCATGATCTTAGCAATACATATTACTTTTTTACTTATAATGAAGAAGAATGTATTTGTTGTTGTTCTACAGGCCAGACCATTGACATAAAACTTTCAAACTTGGCACATGTACACATTTTGGAGGGCAGAAATATGCACCTTTCAGCAACATTTTTTAAAAATTACAGTTAGCTTAATTAGTTAAAAGTTAACCAAAATTTTAGTATATATATATTTTTTTTCTCTAATATTATTTTTCATGAATATAAAAATAAAATTTAACCAGCATAAACACCTTATTCATGCTTATAAAAATAGTATTAATCAATATTGTTGCCATCACTTTGACCACTATTCAAATTAAAGTTTTAAGACATGCAGTATAAGTATGAAATGGAATAAAAAGAAACATAACATCTTTTAAACAAATAAGTGCTAAGAAAAATGTACTGTGAACTTTTAACACACCCACAATGTCTGTTTTAATTAAATCCTAACATTTAATTTTCAAACAATTTGCATTAAGCACTTACATCAAAAGAGTAATCTATACTATCTCTGTATTTGTAATATCTAAATAAATTTAAAAATATTATTTTATTCAATTTGAATCAATAAATGTTCTTATGATTAGAATTTTCATATTTCTTATGTAGATCCTCCATCCTATGACTCCTTAGTAAAATATCTTTGAGATATTTTTTTATATGTGAAAAGAAACTGAGTGAATCATAAAAATTGAATGTTACCATCTTATAAAAATGTATGATTTTATTCTACTTTATTGAGCCTCTCAAAGAAAATGTACCAATCAAAGCCTAGATTTTTCTTATAGCTGATTAAACTAAAATTATGACATTGTTTATGGTTTTAGAATAATAATATTCAAAACTTCATAACTTGGTCAAATTTACACACAAAAGGTAGATTTTTTTTTTTTTAAAGTTGGAGGTAAAAAATATATTTTTAAATATGACTTTAAAAAAAAAAAAAAAAAAAAAAAAAAAAAAAAAAAAACAGTACAAAATGTAAGTTTCATAATTTTTTTCTGGCATACATTTTTTACTAAAACAAAATAAATTATTAATTATATCAGTTAAATACTTTAAAAAATAAAACTAAAAAAATATTTTAATAATGTATTGGATAAATATATGTTGAATAATTCTTCAAAATTCTGCTAAAATTATATAATTAAAATTCTGTTATTTTCATTTTTTAAAAATGTTTAGTTTCAGATGTAATTTTTTCCCCAATTAATTGACATTTAATCACTTCCACTTCAATTTAAAGTTAAAATTTTACAAGAGCTGGCAGTTAAATTGAAAGATATATAGAACAATTAACAGAATGGTGTTGCTGAAGAAGCTATTAAGAGACGTACATTACATAAAATATTTAATTGAAATTTTACGAATTATTAATCATAGTGAAACAGCTAGTCATCAAAGTAATTTAACAGATGCAAATTTTTAAAAATTATTATTTTGTAATTAAATTTTTTAAAAATTATTATTTTGTACTGTGCTTAGCATTGCTAAATACAGTACCAATAATACATAATACCCATAACACCAATTAGTTATTTAATATATACTAAATACATACCAATACATACAATAATACCTATTAGTAATTTAATAGATGCATCATTAAATTTTTTTAAAAATTATTATTCTGTACTGTGTTGAATTTAGCTGTGTTATTATTAATAGTATTTTTAATTTTTTAATATTTATAATGATTACATTAATTATTTTTAACTTTTTATTATTATATACAATCCATTTTACATTTACTTGCATTTTTTTTTACTAATCTTGTTCAAGATTTTTATAAACTTTGAAGATTCATTGTTGATGCATTTTACTTTATCGCTGTCAGTAAAATTTTTCTTTGGGTCCTTGAAATGTCTTTGAAAAATAAGAAGAATACAATTACTTTTTGAGAAGGAAGTAAAATGGCAATTTGTGATTTATTTTCTAATTGGAAAAGAATGTTGATATAATTGTCAATCAAAAATTTTCTCTCCCCATATAATTGGAGTAAAAGGGAAAGGAAAACAAACACATTGACAACAATAACTTTTGAGGAATTTTCCAGATACCACACACAATATTTTTAGTTTTTTTAATTGTTGCAGGATTTTAGTAGCTGCCTACTTTATAATTTGATGCAAAGATTGAAATGGTTTTTAAAGTGTAAAGAGACTCATTATTCATATGAATTTGCTCAGAGATTTCAAACTTTTACCAAGATATTATCAGTTAGTATATATCAGTTATCATGTTGCCAAAAATTTAACCTGTGGGCCAATAAAATTCTCGTATTTAAATTAATCTAATTCAACATATGATCTGCCAATGCGAATGTGTGAATGAAAGCCAAACCAAACCTAAAGAAATTAAATCAAACAATTTTGTTAAAATATCGTTTTAAGCAGCATAAATAGAATGACAGTTGATCTTTCAGTTTAAGAAATCCTATCTATTTAAATAAATTCGTTTTCTTTTTAAATTTGATTTTAACTGTAGAAAAATTAAATTCTTTTCTGATTATTCTGAATATTTTCCTAAAATAATATTAGAATCTATTATATTATGAAAAAGACCATTTACATTCGATATATGGTGAAATGCAAAACATTCAAATGACATAATTATAAAAAATTATGTAAGAATATAGTAGAATATAATAAATGCTTCTTCGAATTTCATTTTTTTTTCTAGATCAAATTGCAAGACAAGAAATTTACATGTTCATGACTTTAACAAAAGTTTTATTTATTTAATAATTTTGTGAAATCTTATTTTATATTTATTTTTGTCTTTAGGGCATGGATTTGAGGCAGTATTCTAGACAGATAGAAAAAGAACTGAAGGAGGTTGAAAATGCTTCCATTCAAGATTGTATCTTTTTCCAAATGTTTCTGTGCTCTTTTTTTCTGCTATAACTTAAGTATTTCTGATCTTAAATCTCAGAATTCTGAAATATTAATTTTTTATATATACTTCAAATATTTTTAATTTTATTCCTTCTTACTATTTTCTCCTTAAAATTCCTTTATTGTATTTTTACTTTTTTCAATCTCTTTTTGTGTAATTTATTTTTTTTTAAATATGTCAGAAATTTTTTTTATAAGTTTGTTAATTTTTAGTAAATATTTGTTAAGTAAGTTATAAATAAGCATTGTTAAATCATTTTGCTTTCCTTAATTGCACTTAGATATACAAGAAAGTCAAAATATTGCAAGTCTTCACAATCAAATAACTGCATGTGATGAAATTTTAGAAGTAAAAATATTTTATCTGTCATATAATAATGAAAATTCTGGTTATAGATATTCTTATGTTATTAAATTTTATTTTGGAATAAACTATTTTCTTTTGAATGGTGATTTATATTATTTCTATGTATAAATGTAGATTTTTTTAAACTTCTAATTTGGTCTTATGGTGAAATGGTGAATGAATTTAAATAGTTCTTCATACAGAGGTTGTGGTAAGTTAATAATTTATAATTATGAATTATTAACTTACATAACATGCATAAAGAATAACTCAAATTTTTAATGAATTGTATGTAGATTTTTGACACATGAGAGTTAATGAGTCCTTTTATTGAATTATTCTATTCCATGCAATAAAATACAATAAAAATAATTTGTATAGAATTTTTACATTGGGAAATTAAAATCTAAGGAGAAATTGTTTCTTAATGTTATACACTTTCAAGTAATAAGTAATGTCAGAATAAGTTTTTGTCTTTTAAATGTATAAATATTTTTGAAAATATTTCAAACATTAAATTTCAGTAAGAAGATATAGTTTAATAAATTTTCTGATAAAACATTATCTGTTTACAAAACAATTTCAAAGTTAGACAAATGGCCTAACTTTTTATTACAATTCGTTAAAATTAGTTTCAAGTAATAATATAACCCTTAAAATAAAGTATCAGATTTGGTATTTCCATATTAATAATAATACCTTTAGTTTATATTGTCACTAAACTAATTGAGGGGACAGATTGAGTAAGAATTTAAGGGAAGTCTAGTGTGACTGGATGTCAAATCAATGACATACAAGCTCATTTGGCTGTAAATGCCCTTGAAAGCTGATCTAGCTATAAATTTTAACATCTAATCTCTATTATATTTAATAAGGCATTTCTTACAGTTTATATATATATATATATAATGATCTGCTGATAATTGAAATGTTTCAACTATACAATTTTACCAGGCTAATTTAATTCAGAAAGCTTCTTTCAAAAATAAACTTTTTAAAAATATATTATTTTATTTTTTGATATTAAAAAATTTGCCACACAATCATATTAACTTTTTTCATGATCGTGTATCATGAATAATAATTAGAGGAGTACTCAATTACATATAAAAGGATAAGATAGAAAAATAAAATTAGATAATTTTTTTCATTTACATTTTATTTTTACTAAAGAATTTGGATAAAAACATATTACCATGAATCACATGTGCAGTAACATGAGATCCATCACTCAGGCATAGTAGGTTCTTAGTGTAACCCTGTACCTAGTTATCTTATGAATGATTAGAAATTGAGATAAAATTGTGTTTAGAGTTTTATTTCTTACTGGGGAAAAAATAAAATACTTGGACTGAAATTTAAGAAAAAATAAAAGGTTCTTATTATTGGTTTTAAAAATAAATGTTAAATTACTATATCAAGAGATTTTGACATGGAAAATTATGCTTTATGCATTTAATCATTTGAAATATTCCAATTTAAAATAATACTAAATGCATATTGTTTTTATGGGAAGTTTTTTCCCCTGTTTTTTCTGTAAATGTAATTTTCTGTGGCAGGAATGATGTTCATGAATCAATATCCTGATTTTTCTTCTTTATTGAAAAATAATATCCATCAGGCAATAAAAAGTACTTTTATATTTATTAAATATCCCACTGCATATTTATGACCAGGATCTCAAAATTTATCGATCACTCCTCATTGTATTGTTTTAAAAAAGCCATTATGTTTTCCCATAATTGGCTTTTAGATTCCAAAATTGAACAGTTTTATTTTTGTTTGTTTTATCTTATTTGAGAATTCAAGTATTTTCATAGTTATAACTTCTTTGCTTCTGATGTAATTGCAGAATATGTCTAAAATTTAAGTACTGAAAAAATTGATAACTGAAGATATTGTTTTATTTTACATTCTGTTAAAATTCATAATGTTTTTTTGTAGAGAATGGAACAGATGTTGAAATTATTCCAATCAGATCTTGGAAGCATAAGCAATGAAATATTAACACTTCAGCAGCAATCAGTGTCTATGAATATACGTCTGAAAAATCGGCAGGTTAGCTTATAATTATTATTTTTTGTACTTAATTGAAGCATTTGTGCATATCTTTTTTTTAAAAATTCTTTTTGAAGGTCTGAAGTTAATTAATTTTACTATCTTGGGAATTTTTAAATTGTTTTCATTTATTTTGTTACTGTGCATTTTTTTTCTTGCAAATTTTTCATTATTTATTTTATTCCAAAAGTAGGTGTTTTTGAGGAACAAAGAGCTAATGAAATTGTAGCCAATGACATAAAGAGAAAACAGAATCAAATTCATCAATCTCTTTAAGGAAAAGGAAATCGCAGTAATTTAATGTGATGCTAATGAACTTACTCAATAAGCTGAACAAACCAGAGACTTTTTACTGTTAAAAAAATCTAAAGAACTGTGAAAAATTATTAACGAGAAAACTGAAAATTTGCAAGAGTTAGTAAACATTTCTAAAAAGAAACAGAACACATTATTACACAGTTAATAAAAATTTAAATGCTTTTTAAAAAAATCCCAGATTTGTTTGCCTATGTTCTTAAACTTTTTTAAAATTAAGAAATTAAAATGCTTATGAAGTGGCAATGTAATATTTCTTCTTCTTAATACTGCTAACCGTATTGTAAATAAAGTATTTCAAATGTGGACTGAAAGTGCTTCAATGAGATTTCTATGAGAAATTTGCAGTGGTTTAAGTCACTTAAAAACATTAAATTTTAAGTTACTTAAAAGCATTTTAAGTAACTTATCTTTAATATTTATGAAAACTATGCAATAGTTACTGGATGTATTCTATGTTTCTATTTTTTTTAAAACTGAATCTAGTAATCCAGTATATTATAACTGGTTTATTAATTGCTTTACTTTTATATTCTTTACATTTACCTAAAAGAATTTACTCATTTATTCCATTCTCTTTCATTGTTTTTGATATTGTAATGATAATTAAATGGCATTATAATTCATTGTTTTTAGATCAAATTGTAATTGTGGTTAGGATTTTGGCATTAGCTAAAACAATTTCGATGTTATAAAATTAGTTAACGTTTGGAGCTACAATAGAAGAGATAGATTGACCATTTTATCTAATTAATTGCATATTTATATAAATATATAATACATTCCCCCCCAAATTTTTTTGCTTTGTATGGGAAAAGACTGTTTAACTAAGATTCAACTCCTTTAATTGTTATGATTTAAAACTTTAATGAATCTCTTTTATTTAAAAAGTAAATCACATAAATCCTCCCTCTTTTCTTTTCTACTTTTGACTGTCAGTATTACACTACATACTACAAAAGCCTGAATTTTGGGTATTGATATTGAAAACTATTTTAAACTAGATGTAAATTATTGATTCATATTTTGTAATAATTCTGGTATAATTTATTGTAATTAATTAAGTACTTTATTATGATTTATTTTTTTCTACTTCTCGAAAACCTTTTTTGTGCACTAAGAAGTACTGGATTTTATTGCTAATATTTCCTTAAAATATTTTTTTTAAATTTATTTTTATATATTAAGAATATGGATCTTTTACTATTCTTATGGATAGATATTATAAATGCCGTGGGAAGGATATTATTGCTAGTATTTTCTTTTAGCATTCTAAAAATTTATTTTGCATTTTCTTAAAAACTTTCTCGTGCATTGTACAAAAGTCTATTATTTATTAATAATATTAAATACAAGAAAATAATTTTTGATTCAATATAAATACATTATGCATTTGTATTTTCCCTTTCTCCAAAATTTTCTCGAAAAATTTTTCAAGAGGAAATGGCAGTATTTTATTTACTCAAGCTGATGTTTATGAAATTGTTTGCTGACATTTACAAAATTCATTCAACTTAAAAAAAATTTTTTTTTATGCAATGAGAGAAAATAAAATCATAATAAGTGTCAGTTTTCTTTTCCTGTATCTTATGTATTAAACATTTAGGCAGGTGATTTCTTACTATAGTTGGTAGGCTAAAAGTTATGCTATTTTTATAACATTGAATAATTTTTCTGATTTTGATAAAAGGATTTCATTCTTTAATTATTTTTTTTCTTCTGCTGATGGAATTATAGTTAAGTTTTGATTTGTGTAGAAGACATTTTAAAAAAGAGTATTAGTAATGTTAATCAATTTTCTGTTATACTTTTTTTTCATTGCATGTATTCTTAATCACTTCCAAGGATTATATATATATATATATGTCACTTCATGCAATCACAAATTTTAAATTTTCACTTTAGGCTATTAGAGGGGAATTAAGTCAGTTTGTTGATGATATGATAGTTCAAGAAAGTTTAATTCAGTAAGTAGAATTTTCTTATTCTTATGCATGAAGTATTTAAAAAGTTTTATATCATATTTGTATAAACATTTTATCATTTTTCCAATTTTAATGCAAATTGACTTTTTTCATTTATGCCCATGGAATTTAACAGTACTTTTTAAACTAAGTTTCATTGTTTCGTAATAATTGAATTTTAAGAACAAATATTTGAAATTATAATTATGTTCATTTACTAGTATTATGCATAAGTATAAATATGATAGAAGAAATTCCATAGCCCCATAAAAAGAATTTCAATCTCTAGAACAAAAATTGAGCATTATTTACTAAATGACAAAATTTACTCAAATTGAAAAAAGTGAAATTTCATAAATAGTTTTTATGCTATTGAAATCACTAGATCTACTCAAGAGACTTTCTTTACATATTATTCACAAATATTAAAGGGTTTTAGGAAAGTGTGATAATTAATTAAATAGCAATAATTTTTTTTCTTAAGTAGAAAAGGTTATTTCATGTATAAAGTGTTTTGCCTTTCATATTAAGTAGAATGCATTTCAGATATTTTAAATCATGTCATTTGTTTTTGTATGTCCATTGTTATTTTAATTATTACTACTTTAATTAGATTTTTAGAATAGGTTAACTTTCAAGAATGCTGCTATTATTCTTATTTTTAGTTGCTAATGATGCGAGTATATGTATTATATAGAGTAGTTTATGTATAGTAGCATTTTGTCTAATTTTTATATTTAACATATCTTTATATTCTTTCATTGAAGTTATTGCTGAATTAATTTGTGGTAAATGTAATTTTTTTTTTTTTTTGATATTGTACTTCAAAGTTTATTCATAAATACAAAAGCATACATGTAATAGAGTTATTTTTGTAGTTAATTAGGCATTACTTTTTTTATTTATAAATAACTTGAACAAATTATAAATTTTAACCAATGCCAGGAATATTAACTAGTTAGTATAAACAAATACACATACATAAAAGGAATTTCACCATAATATAATTGCCCCTCTTGATGAAAAATCTAATTTTTTTTGTAAGGCATACAATTTTTTTCTCATTTTATATTTTAATTTTGTTTTTAAATTTGCTAGTTATAAAATTATAATAATTTTGATTTATTCTTGCATGAAAATAACTACAAATTAATAACTTTTTTCATTTAGGCATATATTAGAATGTGCAGTTACAGATAAGGAATTTTTAGAAGACCTTCAAATTCTGGATCATAAAATAGCATTTGTCAAAGAGCAGTCTTTCAAAGATGCTAAGTGCTGCCAAGATGTGAAAGATGTTCTTGAGAAGTTAAAAACAAAGGTATGTTTGAATTTGTGTATGCACAGTGTTATTTAATTTTTGCATTTTTTTTTTGTGTGATATTTTGGTGGTAAATTCATAAGCTAGATAACATCTATGGGACTAGAGCAATTGCTTTTGTCTAGTGGCTATGCTACAAGGCTTCTAATCAAAAAGTCCTGAGTTCTATTCCACCTACCACAATACCTTGGACGAATTAAAAGCCTTTGCTTTATTGCAAAATTATATTGACATAAATTTTTTCTATTGAGACATATGTTTATTTTTATAAATTTTAAAAATTAATATTAGTTTAGTAATCATACTTAGTGCTTTAGTAAATTTTGACAGCTCCACTGCTTGTGTCTCAAAGAATATCAAGATGAGGGTCTTATTATTTATTGTTCAACATATTTTCTGGCACAATCAACATAAATCTGTAAGGCTAGTTTTTAATGCTTCAGCATCATAAAATCTTGTGGAAAGGTTATTCTTGGAACTAATTCAAGACATAAATCCAGAGGAATAATATTAAAAGAAGATGAAGCTATGCTTTGAATTTTTTTTTTTTCCAAGAAATGTTGATCCATTGAAACTGATGTGAGATGTTTAATAGTTATGGTATTTAGAGAATTATATTCATAACAATTCCCTTTGAAAATAAATAAGGTTTGGTTTCATAAAACCGATTAGTTATTTTATACCTTTTTTTACTCATGAATGCTATTTTTGTAAGAGTTCTAATTCACTTCTTTTTTGCGTTATCTATTCAACTATATTTAAAAAAAACTTTATGAACAATTATACATAATAATAATAAAAACATTACATTTCGGTTCCAGATAGTTATTTCTTAGTAACATTTTATAGCATGGAAAGAGTTTGTGCTCAATTATTATTTCAGTGACCTTCACTTAAAAATATATATAGTTTGTTAACATTTTCTTACATAAAAATCATTATTATTGTCTTCACAGGCTATATTTAAAATACGAGAGTATTTACTCCAGAAAATTTACTCTTTTCGAAAACCCATGACTAATTATCAAGTTCCACAAAATGCATTGCTCAAATACAAATTCTTCTATCAGTTTCTAATGACTCATGAGAGGGATGTTGCTCGAGAAGTGAGGGAAGAATATCTCGACACCATGAGTAAAATTTTGTTCTCTTATTTCAAGATGTACACAAGTCGACTGATGAAACTACAGGTAAATACGTAGTGTCCTTTGTTATAACATAAATTTCATTGTCATTTATATGCTTATTCAAAAAGTATACAGTTAAATGTAGTCATTTTGGATATATAAATCTATGGTTAAATCATTAACTGAAGGACAGCATGTCACTTCTTAACCATTCATTCCAAAAGCAAAGTTGCTAATATTGAAACCAAATTATGGAAATACATATGTATTTATACATACATATTTTATTTATTTTTATATTATTGCAGATTATTTTCTTGCAAACATTGAAAATGAACTTATGTGTTTAGAGGCTTCACTCTCAATTTTACTCAATTTTGTCATTATACTTTAGCTTTGCCTGCTATTTTAAGGGGATTAAAATAGAGAAAAAATTATAGTTGGACATTTCAAATTTATGGGTTACTTTTGAATGAGATAAATAGATTTTTTTGATAAACCGTCCTATTAAAAGTTCACCAAATTAGAATGCAATTTAAGTTATTAATTTAAAGGATTAACATTAACACAGACTTTAACATGTAATTTCTTTTACCCTCATCATATGAAATACAGGTAGCAATTTTTATCATGTGCCATAAATATTTACATTTTATAATTATAGATTTAGGTATTTTGCATCAAATTTAATTTTGTTCATTGCATTTCTGTTCTTCAAAATGTTGTAATTTAATTTTGTTTCCTTTATTAGAGTGTATATGTTTTTATTTATTTGTCTATCATAGAAAATAATGTAAAATAAAAAAAAAATTGAAAAACTAATATATTTTTGTTAAGAGCATTTAAATGTAAAATGTGAAAATAACAAATTTTAAATTTTTATTTTTAGTTTGAAGAAGTTGCTGATAGAGATGATTTGATGGGGGTGGAAGACACAGCTAAAAGAAATATCCTTTCCAGAAAAGTCGTAGTTGTTGTTGGCTACTTGCAACCTTCATAATGTTTTATTTTTCAATTCAAAGAACGACACTTCAATTAATTAAATCCTTTATTTTTAATTGCGCTTCGAATAAGCAACCGATAAAGAGCAAGTCGAAAAGCCAACTGCTAGTCTGGTTAGCTAAAAACGTCAACCTTACAATATTTCGCCAATCTGGCGCCAACATACCGGCCGCCCCTGTCATGTTGCAAACATGGCGAAAGCAACTGTAATATAACAATTTCTAAACATTACATCATCAGATACAACTACAAATATCAAATAAATGTTAAACATTGAACATTTTAAAGAGTTCATAATTTCAAGTGTATCTTCACAAATGGCATAATACCATTTTTAAATTATAACAATTTGAAGTAAACATGAAAATATCAGTTTTATAAAGTTAAATACAGATAAAATACAACTAAAGTACTTAAAATACAGAATTGGACAAAGGTAAAATATTTGAAATTCCACGCTTAAGAACTCCCTGGGAGGTTTTAATCCGAACAACCCGAACCTTTCCATCGTTTCCTGGAATTACTTCCTGAATTCTACCTATAATCCAGGAACAAAGGGGCAATTTATCTTGTTTTACTAGTACCATATCACCTATTTTTACGTTATTTTTTTCGAATAGCCACTTGCTTCTTTGCTGTAGGTTATTTAAGTAATCCCTAGACCATCTGTTCCAAATAATTTGATTTAGTTTCATAATTTTGTTCCAGTTAGATAACCTATTATCTGAAGTATCTAATAAACAAGGTTCCGGAATAGAGTTAATAGCTCCGCCAATTAAAAAATGTCCTGGGGTCAAACATTCGAAATCGTTAGGATCAGAAGACAAAGGAAGCATGGGTCTACTATTTAAAATACCCTCTATTTGATTCATAACAGTTAAAAATTCTTCTATGGTTAATTTCGAATTTCCAACGACTCTCCTAAAATGATATTTAAACGACTTGACTCCTGCCTCCCAGATCCCCCCAAAATTTGGCGATCCCGGAGGCAAGAATTTCCAGCTAATAGATTCAGTTGATAAATATGTGGCAACTTCCTCCGATCTAAAGAGACTACATAATTTCTTCAGCTCGGAGTTAGCACCAACAAAATTTGTAGCATTATCAGAAAAAATGACTGAACAAAGACCTCTTCTAGAGAAGAATCTCTTTAATGATGCAATTAAAGCGTTAGATGTCAAGTCTGTGACGATTTCAAAGTGAACAGCACGGGTTACAAAACAAACAAAAATGACAACATATATCTTATTAAATATACCTTTACGCTGATTTTTGTACCTTATAAAAAAAGGTCCACACAAATCAATGCCTGTGTTAGCAAAGGGAGGACTAGCAACAACTCTTTCCTTTGGGAGTGAAGCCATGATTTGCTGTTCAGTTTTGGGTTTATTTTTGAAGCATATTACACAGCCATGAACAACCCTACAGGCATTATTTCTACCATTTAACGGCCAAAATTCCTGTCATACACAATGAAGCAGGGTTTGTGAACCAACATGTAGATTTTTTAAATGAAAATGTAACAAAATAATAAAAGTTAATTTGTGATTTCTAGGAAGGAGAATAGGGTGTTTCTGTGAATAGCTCAAATCTGAATTAGTAACTCTACCTCCGACTCTCACTATTCCTTTGATGTCAAGAAAAGGATTCAAATTCCCTATATGACTATCTTTCAATTTTTCTGCATTTTTTAATGCTTTAATCTCCCTTTCAAATACAATACCTTACCAATGCTAATTTACCATCTTCCAATTCTTCTGGAAGCATGGGTCCCAAAATCTTTGGTCCTTGTTGACAATTGGAAATAAACCTATAAATAAAACTAAATATACGAATTAATTTCACAAAACTATTAGAAATATTAAAAATAGAATTAATAAAGTCTAATTGAGAAGTCACAGTCATGGTGACAACTGGCAATTTCTTTAGTTCTGCCATAAACAGTTCACTGTCAGGATTATTTATGGTCTGTCCCTCAGGAAGATAAATATCTATATTTGGAGGTCCATTAAACCATAAGCCCAGTGACTGTAGCTCATTTGGATATACACCTCTTGAAACCAAGTCTGCAGGATTCCACTCTGATGGTATGTGCTTCCACTGCATATTTTTAGACAATTCTTGTATTTTTGAGACACGATTACCCACAAAAGTCTTCAATTGATAAGCAGGGGAATTGATCCAGGCCAAAGCGATTGTAGAGTCAGTAAACAAGATGACTTTATGTATATCAATTTTTAATGAATTGATAACTTTATGCACCAAATTAACAAGCAAAAGACAAGAACAAAGCTGTAGTCGTGGCACTGTGATAGTTTTCAATGGTGCTACTCGAGACTTGCTTGCCAAAAGGTTTAAAGTTGAACTGGATGAATGTGGGTGCAAATAAACAACACCACCGTAAGCAGAAGTAGATGCATCGGCAAAACCAAAAACTGAGATTTCCTCTTCCGATGATTTCAGAATGTATCTTGGTATTTCAATACTTTCCAGACTCTTTAGGCTAGACACAATTTTTAACCATTCACCAGCTAATGCATCTGGAAGTTCGTCATCCCAATTAAAGTTATGAATCCAAAGCCTTTGAAGTAGAATTTTGGCTTTTACAATTACTGGCCCAAGGAAACCAATCGGGTCATACAACCTCGCAATAACCGACAGTACCTCTCGTTTGATAAAAGTCGAACACTCCTTTAACGAGACTAAAAGTAAATGCATCTGGTTCAGGCAACCAAATTATACCCAGAGTTTTACTAGGTTCATTGGAATTAAAAAAAACTTCTTTCGATTGAAAATCCTCAATCAAAACTCTAGAGTTCGAATTCCACTTATGTAGATGCATGCCGCAACTTTCAAGGATTTTAATTAGTTGATTCTTTAATTCAACTGCCGAATCTAGACTAGACGTACCCGTAACGATATCATCCATGTAGACATCAGAAAGGAGTACCTCTGAAGCCAATGGAAAGTTTAGCCTTTCATCTTTAGCCAACTGTTTCAAAGTACGAATAACAAGAAACGGGGCGCATCTCGTGCCATACATAACAGTGTTCATTCTAAAAACGGTGGGATGATCATCTCCTTTCTCTTTCCACAATATTCGCAATAAATCTCGTTGAGATGGGTCAATTAAGATTTGACGAAACATCTTGGTTATATCCGCTGTCAGTGCAATTTTATGTTTACGAAACCGAAGAATTAATTCAAAACAATCTTCCCTAACCTCACCAGAAAGTAAAATGTCATTTAAACTATGACCTGATGTTGTAGGCGATGATGCATTAAAGACAACCCTGAGTTTCGTTGATGTTTTTTCTGGCTTAAAAATTCCATGATGGGGCATATAATAACTGACAGGATTAGAAAATTCAGTCTTAACTCTCTCCATATGGTTCAGATTTTCATATTCATTAATGAATTCTGTATAAAGTTCCTTAAGAACAGGATTCCTATTTAGTTTTTTAATGGTTTGATTTAATTGTTTCTCGGCAATATTTCGTGAATCACCAAGGGAATGAATCCCCTTTTCGCAGACAGGCATTTGAACAACATATCTGCCGCTATCATTCCGCCTATGTGTTTTTTGAAAATGAGATTCGCAAAATTCCTCTTCTGGAGTCAAAAGCCGGTTAATTACCACCTCTTCAATTTCCCAAAATTTTTTAATGCAATCATTTAAATCTAGGTTTTTATCATTAGAAACCAATCCACAATAGGTTTTGGAGCTTTCAGTTTCAAGAACACCACTAGCAATAAATCCAAAAACAGAATCCCGAAATGCTAAATCTTTAGAACAGTAATGTTTCCTTTCTTTAATAATTGCAAAAAAGTGCACTGCTCCGAGAAGTATATCAATTTTACCCGGTTTGTCAAAATCCGGATCTGCAAGCAAATATCGATCGGGAATATCAAGATCCTCTACTTTAAGTTCAGCAGAAGGAACGAAATCAGTTATTTTATCAATTACTAAAAGGTCCACTTGCGTTGAAAATGATGAATTACTATTCGAAATCGTAGTACTTGATTTAAGAGTGACTGTCTTTTCACTTCCATTCAAACCTCCTATCAACATATTTATTTTCTCCTTTCGAAGCAGTAACTCATTAGCGAAAGATAAAGTTACAAAGTTCGACTGGCTCCCAGAGTCTAAAAGACAGCGTGCTTTAACAAAACAATTTTTACGATAACTCCAGACCCATACAATTGCGGTTGCCAATAAAACTGATTTATTTTTTGTTATTCCAATAGTGGAAAAGGTTTTAGCTTCGTCAGCTTCAGTGTTTTGGATACTTTTATTTATTTCATTAGAAGGCGACGATAGACGAGGAACATCTGGGTGAGTAACTGTTGGAATCGCCTCAACTGGCGAGTTTATCCCCGCCTGGCGAGAATGTTCCTGATTTCGATGCAACAAATAATTATGTTTATTTTGACAGAAACGACAGCTATATTTTGAAGGACAGGAATTAAGCTTATGAGAAGAATTTAGGCAGTTTATACAAAGTTTGAGTTTCTTTACGACATCGAATCTTTGTTGTGAAGTCATATTCAAAAACGAGGAACAATTATACAGTTTATGAAGTCCCTTACACAACAAACATGTAACAGTTTCAGACTTCAGAACGAAATTTTTATTTTTATTCACATTTGGTGTAATTCGCATTTTAATGTTGGTTTGTACCTGACCTCTTTGCAAATTCTCTAAAGTTTGACATCGTTTTTGAAGAAATTCTAAAAATGCATCCCATTTAGGCAAACCTGTAGTTGTTAAACTCATTTCAAACAATTTTCGAGTTTCTTTATCCAATTTTTGAACTACTACATTAAGTAGAATTTGGCATGAAAGCTCATTAGTTTCTAATTTCATTAATTTCAAACCTCTTAAGCTTTTATTTAAGGTATCGATAAGATTTCTCAAATCCCTAAATGATTCCACTAAGATTTTATCAAAATTCAGGATGCTTGCAATATGATTGTTTACATTCATACGCTTATTTTCAAACCTTTCTATTAAAATATTCATCAAAGATTCAAAACTATCCTCAGGTGTTTCAATAAATTTTACATCACCCTTTAAAACGGAACGCAAATAAAACAGCTTCTGTGTACCATCTAATGAAATGTTATTAGTAATTAAACTATCAAACTGCAGTTTAAAGTTATTCCAATTTTCCAATCTGCCCTCAAAAAATGGCAGCGTGATATCAGGTAATTTTACATTTACTTTATTCGAAACAATTTTATCAGTATTTAATATTGAAATAAATCTTTGTAAACTCACCCGAATATCTTCAAGCCGTTCTTCAATTGCATCGAATTGCAGCTGATGTTCATCCAAATCATCGTCTTTTAAAAGTGCATAGTATTCCAATTTCAAATTCTCGATATTTTGCGACAATTCTTCCACTCCACTTAAACGGCTTCTAAGTTCGACATCATCCGACGATTCGGCTTTTTCCTCCAGGAACTTTTGAATTCTGGTTATTTTACTTTTATAACCAGCTCTACTACGATTTAATTTTTTCAAATCATCAGTATACTGCTCCATTGTACGAACAGTTTTCGAAAATCCAAATGTTCTTCTAGAATTCTAATTCCAATTTTTTTCAACGAATTAAAGTTGAAACCAAAGGTTCTTCACTCGACGGACCACAATGTTGTTGGCTACTTGCAACCTTCATAATGTTTTATTTTTCAATTCAAAGAACGACACTTCAATTAATTAAATCCTTTATTTTTAATTGCGCTTCGAATAAGCAACCGATAAAGAGCAAGTCGAAAAGCCAACTGCTAGTCTGGTTAGCTAAAAACGCCAACCTTACAATATTTCGCCAATCTGGCGCCAACAATAATTTCTGGATTTTCTATGCCTACAAAGTTGATTCTATGTTTTTTCAAAAATATTTATCATCAGTATTTATTCAGATTCATTTTCTCAAATTTTGCCTGTTAGAGACTTACTATGATATTGTAGTGAAATAGACTTTTTCCAAATTTTAACTTGTCAAATGTGGCATGAATCAGAAAATTTATATTGCAATTCTAAAAACCAAAAAATTGAATGTTTCTCATGACATTCTTTTACTCATATTAATGATATCATTGCATGATCATCAGTTTAACTGGCACAAATATGCCATTATAACTTGTAATCAAATTTTGAAAATTATTTTCCTGATATTTTATGTTGATGAACAGAAATTTTTTAAAAGATGTTTTGGGGAAAAAATAATTTAGTTACGAAACAGAATTCAATACATCTCAAAGGAAGCATGTAAAAAAGTTTGCCCTAAAAAATGCTTTTATCAAATTTAATAATTAAAAAAATTTTGTGTATAGTGAGGCAGATAATTTGCCAAATGTAATATTTAATGATGAAAAGTTCGTTAAAATCAGAAATTGTCAAATAATTTGTCTTATTCAGAAACTGAAAATTTTATTTTGGACCAACTTATTCAAGCTAAGAGATGATGGGGAACATTTTAACATAATTATTATTTTGGAATTACTTTCCTTTATGGGGACATTTTTAGAAACACATTTATTTATATATGTGATACAACAACAAATAATTTTTTACACTTCAGTGACTAGACTGTATAAAACAGTATTTAATTTTTCAAGTAAAAATGCATGTGAAATTTATGAGGCCAGAAACTCCACAAAATTCCATTGGTAAAGTGTTTTGCAATAAAATTTTTTTATAGTTAAAAATTTATTGAAATCCTTTTCTTTCCTAATTGTTGTCTTCCTAATTGAAAAAATCAAAACTTAGAAATTTGGTTGCAATGGAATGAATTAACTCACTGTATATATAAAAATCAAAAAATCCATTCGACTGTATTTGATGTTTTCATCTGTTAAATTGTCATATTGTACTTTATATTTTCAAAATCAAAACTTTTAATACCACATTGAAGGCTGTTGGAATTTAAATGTTTTCTGTTTTTAAAGTTTATATAAATAAGTCAGTTAAGTGTCTTTAACTTTTTTTTAAGTATATTTTCTTCTAAACCATCTTTGAAGAATCGTTCTACTGTATTTACGGTTGGAAACAGAGGCAATGTTTTGACAACTGAACTAGAAAGCCAAATCATTGTTCCACATTCAGCTCAGAAAAATGAAACGAAAGTAAGTCAGCAATTTTCTTAATCATATAATTATTCTTAAGATTTGTATATCTAGATTTTTTTTT
>JAPMOQ010054226.1:61700-92927 GCA_026543055.1 Argiope trifasciata | reverse complement strand
TCATAGAACAGTTTCATAGAAAATTATATGTTTATATATCCACTCATGTATGTATATAATATTTCTTTGTAAATTACAATCAATGAACCAAGTGTTACAAATTCACAAGTTTTATATATATAGTACAAAAGTGATTAAAAAGACTTGATTTAAAAAAAACGTGGGAATTCAGAAAACTCAACAAACATGGAATGACTTAAAAAACTAGTTCGAAGACTAATAATTAAAAAGAGTGCATGAAAAATACATCAAAAGCTGTGAAAGGAACTATTTGGTTATGTATGAAACATGACAAAATAAAGCTAAGACCGTTTTTTTGTTTCAATAAAAATCCACTTTTAAGACATGAATCCTCCTTTTCAGTGTGCAGTTCCTTCACCGTCCACACGGAATAGGAGTAAAGCTTGGTTAAGAGGTATGGCAAAAAACTGCTGCACACATAGGGGAAATGAAAAAGTGACATTGAATAATCCGATCGCACAATACTGAGTCGTTTGAGAAGCAGTCCTTTTTCTGCTTGCCATGACCGTCGCAATACTGTTTTGCAAAGCAAATAAAGGCGTCCGACCCATACACAGTCCGGCCAAACACATTCACATTGGTAAATACAACACTAAATCAAAGGAGTCTGAAGTAGTAATGTCGAGTTTTTTGGAAACAGCAATAATTTCACCAGATTATTTTCATTTTTGATGATCAAAGTGAAGGGAAAATTTGTTACAACTTGGATTCACACTACACGGGACTGCTTTTGCCGATGCTGGTTTTAGAGCCTTTGGGGGACTTGTTTTTGAAATTTTCATCTATGATCAGGTCTGCTGGCCTGCTGTTCCTGTAAAGAGATTAAAAATTTTGAATAACTGGGAATCACATCTGAATCCACATTTTCAGATTGCGTCTGAGCAGCTCATTGATTATTTAAAATATCATACACGAATCTGTAATACAAGCAGATAATTACCAATAATTAAAACCATAGGATATTACCATTAAAGTAAAAATGGCATGTATTAAATTAATATTCTAACAGATGGTACGAGCATTTCAGCTATCTTTTATTCTTGATAATTGAATTGTATTTACCGAGTTGTTTTAAAAATTTAACCACAAAGTTGATTTAGTCATTTCATAATTGTAGTCAAAGTAGTTTAGGTCATTTCCTTGATCAAGGATTATTTACTGTTGATTTAAAATACAATAATTTCTTAAAGTAGGAAAAATAAAGAAGTTTTTTATAAAAATGAATCTATAAATATATATAAAAAGCAAGTAACATAAAAGTAATGAAGTCAACTAAAATAAATAAATTTAATTAGAAATATCTTATTAATTAAATCTTACATTTAAGTTTATAAAAGAAATATATACATATTGTCAGAAAACTATGAAATATAAAAATTTAGAAAAACCACTGACCGAGATGGCAATATTTGGAAGGATTTGTCTATATTGCATAAAACACAAAAATATAGACAATGAACATAAAAGCTTTCTTTTAAAACAACATTTCAGTAATCATATGGGGATATTAAACAATTAAAAATAAGCATTATTTTTTAGTCTTTTGATTTAGGAAACTGCAAGTTATAATATACTAACTAAATGTATCAGGTGTAATTTCGATTTGTCTATATTGAACAAAACACAAAAATATAGACAATGAACATTAAAAATATTTTATTAAAACAATATTATTTCAGCAATCATATGGGGATATTAAACAATTAAAAACAAGCATTATTTTTTAGTCTTTTGAACTAGAAAACTATAAGTTACAATATACCAACAAAATGTATCAGGTGCAATTTCATGCAATAAAAAACTATGCACAACAGGAGAATGGAAGGACAAGGATACCTTGCAATGAAAACATGGCTGGATGCATTTAATCAGTATTGGGGGATGGGCGACTGAAAAACTTAATTATGCAAAAAAAGCTTTGTTTTTGCTTTAAACGTAAATTTTAAAAATATTAGCAACATTTCCTTGAAATAAGCTTCAAAGAACAACGTTTAAGAGTGATGCCTTTATTAATAAATATTTATTATCCAAAAATAATTGTACCCAAAAGTCAAGGTCTAGAAATAATTCATCCTCTCATTGGTAGCATAGGAGCATCCTCATAAGGATATTTTGGTCTGGCATCATCACCATTGCGCTGGTTGCCTTTACTAGAAGTGGAAGATTTAGTCAATTATATTATGTAGAAAAATATTTCATCTTCCACCAAACTGCAGTTGAAGCGAGCGTCTTCATAAGAATCAGAAATTTAAGGATTTCAGTACTGCATTGTTTAAGTATCGTTTTATTTAGAAAGAATGGAAAAATCGTCTCTCCTTTAAAAACATAAGAAAATTCATTTTTTCCCTCCTCAAAAAGTTTTACCTAGTATTCATTAAAAATGAATAGCAGTTTCATTTCCGAATACAGTGTTTAATAGGGTGTCTACTAATTCCAAGTACCAAATTAAAATTTAAAATCTAGCACAGTAATAACAAAAGCCTGCTCAAATTTAAATAGTTAAATTATCATTAATAATTGCAGCAAAATATCATATCCTCTATCCCATTTTGGTTGTTCATTAAGCTTCAAAATTGGAAGTTCGATCTTTAGCGAATCGCTAATTTGATAATTTAACGAATCTTTGCGAAATCGTCGACCTTCTATGGCATATCAAATCTAATAATTAAATGGACAGACGTCATTTTGATACTTCACTAAATCACATGAATTTTCTTTTTTCCAAATTGTTGGCATCTTGAGTTTTGTGTCTCAGTTCATCGGATAATTCCTTGCATAAACAGAAATCAATGTTTTTTTTTTTTTTTTTTTTTTACATTTACAAAATGAGAGAACAACGAATTTTCGGAACATTTCCTATATGTCATAAATTTACAGAGAGGATCCTGTTAATAGATTCCGGTATTTACCATAATTTTTGTGTAAAAATTTGTAATTTGTCAATGAAAAACCATGCAATAAATGTGGTCTCCTTTCAGTCAGTCAATCTTCGATTAGAGTAAATACACTGAAGTGCCAGAAAACATCGTCAAGAGTCCCCACAAGCAAAGGGCCACAACACGGTGTGACATGGATCCAACTAATTTGTGAAAATATTCTGTAGACATTTCACACTCAGGTCAGCCCACAAAATCCTGGAAGTACGAGTTGATGACGATCTAAGGACAACAAGTTGTAAAACATCCCAGATATTCTAGATAATTTCCATACCAGGGAAATTCGGTGGCCAAGACAGGAAACGAAATTCAAAAGAGTGCTCCTCAAGTCACTCCGTAGCTACTGAAGAGCTGTGGTGTGGCCCATAGCTTATTGGAATTGCCATCTTCCTCGGAATGCACAATAGGACATGAATGATATGGGGCATGTGCAGTCGGCATGAAATGGGACCATTGATAGGTCTAGACTTGACCATGACAGGCCAGCAGTACATTAACATCCTTTCTGACCACTTGCATCCAACCATTCATGTCCTGTTATGGCGCATAGCTTGTAGGAATTGTTCATCTTCCTCGGAATGCACAACAGGACATGAATGGATGCAAGTAGTCAGTATGTTAATGTACCTCTGGCCTGTCATGTTCTAGACATATCAATGGTCCCATTTCATGCCGATTGCACACGCCCCACACCATCACAGTCCACCAGCTTGAACAGTTCCTCGTAGGCATTCATGAGGTTTTCTCTACACACATTCATAGCCGATACAATGGATAAAACGATTCGTCAGGCCAGAAAACGTTTTTCCAATCATTAAGAGCTCGACTACGCTATTGGTGAGCCCAGGCAAGGCGGAACGCTTTGTGCCTTTGAGTAAATAATGGTTTATGAGATTATATGCGGCTGCGAAAAGCCCAAATCAATTAGGGTAATTTGTACAGGGCGTAAGCTGACCCTTGTTGATGGGCCTGCATTCTTATTCGCAGCAGTTGAAGAAGGAATGATTTTTTTCAGCCGTCGATGATCCTGTTCGGTCAGGGTATTTTCCGATCGCATCACTGTCGGAGGTTTGAAGTTCTACAGGAAATTTAATATTCGCAATACAGCCTTGAAATATTCGAGGGAGAAAATCTAAATTTCATCACTACTTCGGAAATGCTGGGTCTCATCTCTCGTTCACAGATAATTAGTCACTATTGAAAATTTCTTAAACCTTGATAACCTGCCATTGTAACATCAAGAATCAATATAATAGCTTCTTCAGACACCTATTACGTATTGTCGATCGCATCGCGTTAAGCTAGGCAAATAATAGGGTTTAACACCCTATTATTTGCATACAACCTACTATACCAGTTTTTCTGACTCTTCAGTGTATGAGCTTTCGATCCATGCGAATGATTGTTAAAATCAGTATAACTGAAAGTTAGGCGTTAGATGTTCAGACAATTTTAGCTGATAACTTGAGGTTCGTCGTTTTGCAAAGTCTAGTGTCTTTTGACTTTATGATTATTATTTCATAATCAAGAAATCTAAATCTTAAAGTTTGTTTTTTAGGGAAAAGGTAACAAGGGCAGTCATCTTCCTTAGAGCGACACAGTTACAGTCAAACCATAGCAAGCATTTTTAATCAAGAGTAGCTAAATTGTAGACTATAAATTTTTAAAACAAGCCGTATCTCTCTTGATTTGATTCAACGATTTTTTTTCGGCTCTTGCTGTTGAATCCAATAAAAGGTTGATCATTTTAATAGTATCGCCGAAAACAGATGAAGAAAATTCCTTGCGAGACTTGTGTGCAATTCCAAAAAAATGTATAGATAAAAGATGTGGGTGAGTGGCAAGTCTCGATAAAAGATACTCTTAACATTCATCAATTTATTTTCAAAGTTCAATTTACCATTTTTTCAGAACATTGAAACATTTCATTCAATTACTTTTTTTTTTAGATAAAAGAGGGAAAAAAACACCATGTGACTTTCCTGATTTTCAAGGACAGTAGACACCCTGCTCAACTTAACAGACTATGCATTTTATTGACAGAAAATTTCAGGGCTTGACATACAACACAGCCAAGTTATGGTAGAAAGAAAGGATGCCAACACCAAGGGTTTCTATTAACTACTTCAAGAAGTTATTCTTGGTTTTGTTAACTTTCTACATGATAAAGTTAATCATTTAAAAGATGTCTTACTCAAATGCTAGGTTATCCACTTCATGTTTGGGCTTTTCTTCATAATTGGATAGTTTGCTACAAGAGGACAGAAGGTACATTGAAACACACACAGACAAAGGTGCACAATACAAGAAATGCGTGTAGCACATAGATCAATAAAAGATTCCTCTTTTTTTAAAAAAAAATCCTTCATGCTTGCTATAAATTACATTGATGCTAAAATAATATGATGCACCCAAATGAAAGTAGCATCGTGGCTCCAAATTGTTAAGTTTTAACAATGCTTTTATCTGAGTCAGAGGCTAGTGCAGTGATTTTAATCTTAAAAACCCTCCACCAAGAGGTCTTTCACACTGAAAAACTGTTTTTCGAGAAAAGCACAAAACTTTATGCACATCCATTGAACTCTTAAATATCGGTCCTGCCAAAAAACATTGGATTATTCTGTCTAATTTTGTTTGGAAGAAACCTCACTTCTTGTTTGTCGCTTTACAGTTTTGTGTCAGATTTTCCCGTCAACGAATACGGCGTGAAACAGAAATCTGCTGGAAACACATTTCTACTTTCATTTGAGAGCACAACATACATCAAAATAGAAGGATAACAATTAAAAAAATTTCTTTTATCCTTTTTTAAATTCACTTTTGCAAAAAAAAAACATTTTATTTCATAAAACACATCTTAATTCTTTTTATTATTAATTATTAATTTTGCTTTCTTTTATCGATAAGTAAACGTATTTTGTCAATTTTTACATACATTAATGAATTTTTAAACCAGCATATTTGAAGAAAAAAATTGTAAAGAAATATCAAAAAATAAAAATATAGTTATAGCTTTATAGAAACTAATTATTAATAAAAAAATATTTTTCAGTTCAAATTTCAATATTTATAATTATGAATTAAAAATTTTGCTTTCTTATTCAAAATTCCTTGACGAAATTTCGGAATTCAAAAACAGTTTGGTCCCTTTTTTTTCACATGTAAATTGTAAGAAGAAAAATTCACGCATCGGGTTTATTTTGATTGCAAAATAAAAAAAAAAGCTTGTTTATTTCAAATTTTATTATATTAAAAAATTTTAATGAAATTTCAACAATGAAAAGTTTAATAAGATTAAAATTACTACAGAGCTACGACACACATATAAAGCAAAAGCTGATAGAAGCATAGCGAAAGGAAGAAGTACAGATGCGAGAAAGCAATGCAAAGGGAACATGCAAAACATTCAGTGATAATAGCTGATCTTATCAGTTCATTTTTCAAAGGACGGCATTATTTCATTAAATTGAATTTCAAATGGCTTGCTTCAACTAGAGTTTGATGGTAATTGAAAAGATACAATATAATCAATCACATTCCCTGAAAAAATAAATAATGGCACTGCAATTTAAGCAACTTGTTTATTCTTATCAATAAAAATATTGTAAAATATTAACCTCCTTATTACTAAAGGACGATAATAATAAAAGATTGCTCTGACAACATGGGGCAATAACTTCCTGGTAAATGATGGTCGAAAAAAAATTTGAACAGAAAAGTCTAAAAAGGTCATTTCTGTATTTATCCATTGTCATAAAAAACATGGTGAAGAATTAAGGCTTTTTGCTGCTTTAGGCAGTGAACATTATAAAGTCCTTCATTTTGTTCAATTTAGTTTTAAGTATCATTATTTTTTAAAAACTTATTCAACCTATTTATTATTTATTTTGGGTTAAGCTTTTCTTTCAGTTCCTTCGTAAAAATGGTTATGCTAATTTTTTTACTCATAATTGCACAACATCTTTTGTATCCCTATATTATTGAACCAGATATTCAGTATTTAAAAGTGTGGTGACATCTTAATAAGCCAGTAATAGCCGCTAGACAATAGCGATCGTTTTTGCCGAATGGATAAGTTACTGGACTTCGAACCCAAACATCGTAGGTTCGATACTTGGCGGAATTCAACCCTACACATTTTCACAATTCTAGCCAACACCATCGCCAAAAAAGTATAGAAATAACTAAGTGGCCACGATAAAACAACGAGGAATCTGGTGAATTTTACTTGACACAATAATAGCGCTATCGTCATACGCTTTACAACTGACAAAATTTAAATTTTTTTTGCAAACTTATTTAGCTATTAACTTTTTAAAACCGAGTTGCTTATACAACCCGCCCCCCCCCATCAATCAAGTGTCCCTAGGCAATTGCTCAGCCGCCATTGCAAGGACAGTACTTGTGGCGACAGTGAATTTTCGCTTCTCTAAAAAAAGCCGATGCAAAATCTAAAGTCAAAGGGAAGATTAATTTAAGCACATCAAATGTGCGCAGTTTTGTCTCCTTCGTCTGATGGAGTGAAGGTCAAGAAGAGATGACCATTCACTGGCGTTTGTCACGGTAAGCAATTACTTATTAAGCACGCAATAAAACTTTGAACTGTCTCTTCCAATCATTGTTTACAAGGAAGTTATTACAACCAGTAGAGTAACCCTGCATATGCTCACAGTTGCAGTTTCATTGATTATTGGCTTCAATGTTGAATAATCAGATCAGAGAAAATGAATTGTTAACCTTTTGCGATCGGCAAAATTTCTCTGATGAGAGCACCAGCTAATCGGAGCAAATTTTGCTTATTTCTCCCTTATTGATTTAAAGAAAATATATGGATATTAGAAAACACTGAATTCGTTGAAACTGGTTTATTGTGTTTAATAGTGCTTAGAATGCATAAAAACATAATTTTTTTATTTCTGTAATTTTCCAAAGTGTAATATTTTGCATTCATCTGTATTTTAGTAGTAGCTGCATTCGCGCATACTAAATATAATGATAGCTTTTTCAATTTTAAATTAAAACTTAGTTTCGTTTTCTCTTATATTGCAAATTTTATATATTATATATATATTTCATCTTGCACAATGTGTTGATAATATCTTACCACCATACTGGCGGTACCGACTTTTACAACGACTTGCGAATGCCACCACTGTGGTAATATTGTTCGCAAAGAGTTAAATAAAACGTTATGGATAAAATGTTATACAGAAGTATATCTAACCAATTTGAACCATTCAGACATAACAGTAATTTGTGTTGGAAAATATTATTATTCCACGTTTTGAGAGGAATTTCTCCAACAAAGGTCAAGCAATTATGTTTCCAAGATTTTACTTATCAACTTGAAAGCTCTACACATTCTTTATAAGCCTTTAGAGTTTTTATTAACTTCTGGACTTGAATCTCCAAAAAAAATCTCAAAGTTTTAAGGGAGGAATGACTTTTAATCTAAACAAGCTAAATATATCTGAAGAATCTTAGTACAATGGAACTTGGCTAATTCGAGCGATTTGAATTCGACTTTTTCACTAGGCCATTAAATTACTGACTAACAATTTAAAAATATAACTCGAATTAATTTTCGTTGATTTAGGATTAAACTAAAATTTATAAAAAAAATTCCCTTAGTTAAATACTTTTATACCTTGTGTTCTTAGTAAGCATAAAATAATTTTTAAGATACTTAATTAGTTCGAGATTTTTTGGTGTTACTTATTATATTCACTCAAAAGATCATCTCTTTAAAAAATAAAATAAATAAATTATTACTGCTTATCAATTATTAATTAAATTTATTTATTGAAGTTATTGGTATTAAAATTAGTATGTCACTATTTATTATTTTGTAATATTAACCCATTTATACCTGTTAAAAAATTGGAATTTTTGCAGGAAATTTCTATTAAAAACTATTCTATTTCTATTAAAAATAACTTTTATGTGAGAGGTGTTCCAAAAATTGAACAGTAGGCATTAATGGGTTAATTATTAAAAATAAATCTTTACCGCTATTTAATTAATAATTAAAAAAATTATTGCTTTCTATTGATGAACTCTTTAAAACTCTGTTCTTCTTAGTTAAAATTTTTGAATAGAAACAAGAATATTAACAAAGTCGGTATTTATTTTAATTGAGAAATGTTTTGTAGCAAAAACAGTGCACAAATCTGCGAGTGCAACAAAAAACATTAAAAATTATTCAATTACCATCAGTGAAAATATAGTATGAACTAAATAATTCAGAAATAAAAATATTCGACTTCGAATTAACCTTAATAAATACAAAGTATTGATAATATTTTAACTCGATATTAATAGGAATTCAAAGAACTGTAGTCAAAAACTGAATTACAAACGTTCGAAAAAGCTACGTTCCGTTGTATAACAAAAGTTTCAGCGTGAGACAAATTGTTAATTTGTTAGGGTTAGTTTTTGTTATTTTAAAAAAATGAAGCACTGGTGCAGATATTCCGCTAGTGCTGAGCATGCTCTGTGCTACAAAATAAGCAAATCATGCGTCTCGGCATGCAAAAGATGATGCATTTGGTCTTACTCAGGAGGTGGTAGTTGGTCCGGAGACGATGGTGACCTTAATTCTGATTTAATCTTTCCGTTGTTCGCAGTGGAAACTTCCTTAACGCTAAGCAAGAAAGAAAAATGATAAACCAAAAACAAATACTCCTCATGTTAAGCATTTGTCATTAACCAGCAACATGAACTTACCTTTTCATGCTGATATAATTCTAGCTAATAAGTATTCATAGATAAAAGTTCACTATTCTATAATTGTAAATGACACATCTACATACTCTAGCTGTCCAATAAAGATGCGAAAGCTATTAATAAGCATTTTATCAGCATGTTTCAAGTTGTAATGGTGAACCGACAGAAACTTGACTATAACTAAGTTTACTATCAGCATTAAATATCAACATCTTTTTATTTGCACTGGGGATCCAATCATTCCTCTTATGTTACTGTCAATATTTGTCAGTCGTCAATTTGAAAGTCAAGTTCAGAAATGATTCCATTTTCCACCAAAACATTTTTGCTTTCTCGCATACGAAGCATAAAATATTGTAATGGTCGGGAAACAAAATCTACAATTTGAAAATGGACGAATCCGAACATTTCACCCCAAAAAACTAAATCTGAAAAACACATCTCAAAAATTATGTCTGTCTGGTTATGAATATGGGAACTGAAACAGATGAAAATGTGCATAAGTTTCCTTGGTCATCACACATCTTACTAAAGTACTCATATGTCTGCATCATTCTGACCTGAAGATTACTTTTTGTGGGGCTGTTTGGAAATCATCCTTTTTCATTTTTAAGTTTTTAAGTATTCCGTGTGTTGATATCTGAACCATTTTGCACTACAAATAAATGCAGTCCTCTCTACTAAATATGAAATTAGTTTTATTTCTTCAATCATTATCTATACTTAATTATTCGTAACTGTTCCTTAGCCAAGCAGTGTATATATATAAACAAGAAGGTGCGGGCATACGATTCTGTATCTAATTGAAAAGCGTTAATACAATCCACACTATATTAATTACGCTAACTTATTTCAATGCATATATCCTAAAGATTTCACATTGTCAACATTAACTGTCACTGATTCTAGAAAGAATAACACAGGAAAAAATTTGATACAAGATTTTTTTTTCATTTGTAATCTAAAATGAATATAGTAAAGCACTGTTTATACGTATTTCAAGGGTTTAAAGCAAAATGAGGCGTTGCATTGATATTTAAAAAAAATAACGTCAATTATTGCAAATTTAATATTATTAATGCATATTTATTTTCAAAAAATAATTTCAATGGTCTTTTTTTTTAAGAAAGCAGTTCTGTAAAAATTAAATTTGAAAATAATTATTAAATTTGAAAATTAATGTTTTTTTATGAAAGTAAATCTAAATATATAATTTTATTTGTTATTTTGAGTATTAATCCTACACTTAATCAATAAAAATGTTTTACATTTTCGAAGGCACAAAAATTCGAGAATCATTCACTAATTCGGTAGATAAAGCGACATTCTCATTGTTTTTAATCCCATCCTCTAGACACGAGAAGCTTCCAGAAATGTTGCCTGCATTGAATCTTTTATTTTAAAAAATTGGGAAGAAAAGAATGTTAATTAGCCTTTTTTTTTCAGTTGGAAACTTTTTTCCGTCATTAGAAAAGCCGAAATAAGAAAGAAAATCCAATAATTTTTAATGTCATTGTTTTCTATGGTTTTATCGTTGAACTTTTTACATTGTTAGTTTTACATTTGTTTTTTTGAATCATCGTACGATGTTTGTCTTCTTGTTTAACCATATGTATGGCGCAGTATGGCTCTTTTTGGCTCTTGTGCCAATAAAACCAACCAACCAACCAATAATCTTTGAAGAAGTGGTGGGGAAGAAAAATGTCTACCCGAAGTTCCGAATCTTATGATTGAGGAGCTTTGAGCAAATAGCGAATGTGATGCAAGGTTTCATGAATGAAAAACGGAGCTTTACTTTATATCTATGAAAGCAATTCATGAAGAGGAGTTGGGGGTCTTACCAAGCTCTGCCTTCTTCCACTCCCTGCATCTTCTCCGAAGACCTCCCGCAAGTGCGATACCTCAACAGGTACAGGAGTCCACAGTGGAATCTGAAGAAGCATGTGATATCCAGGATGACCAGCACGATTAAGAGTGCGACCAGAACAATCGCAATGATGATTGGGAGAGAGACTGTGGGCTCGTCCAGCATGCTCGTGTGACCGTCGTTCACTTCGCCTGAAACCACAGTTTCAGAATTACTATGAAGCAGGATTTGATAATACTTCCCAAAAGCACATAGTATGTTTTTATTTATTGCTCTAACCAAAAAAGTTTTTGAGTCGTTGAAAATTATTTAAGGAATGTGGGAAAGAAATTGGGAGAGAGACTGTGGGATGAAAAAATATTTATTTAAGGAATGTGGAACAGAAATTGGGTGAGAGACTGTGGGATGAAAAAATATTTATTTAAGGAATGTGGAACAGAAATTGGGAGGTGTCTGTGGGAGGAAAAAACATTTATTTAAGGAATGTGGAAAAGAAATTGGGAGAGAAACAATGGGTAAGGCCAGCATGCTCGCGTGACCATCGTTCACTTTTCGCATGGAACCACAGTTTTAGAATTACTATGAAGCAGGATTGGATAATACCTCCCACAAGCACAAAGTATGTTTCTATTTAATTATTTAATAGCTCTAACCAAAAAAAGTGTTTGGGTCGTTCAAAATATGTTTATTTAAGGAATGTGGTAAAGAAATTCCATGAATATTGCTTTCAATTCGAGAATGTGCATATATAATTCTACACAGAACAGCTTAACAGGGTGAAAAAGTGGCCAGTTACAGATTCAAGTGGGTGTGGGTTTAGGGATTTCTTTAATGCAAAATAAAAAGTGAAGACAGATTTCTGAAAGAAAAAAAAAAAAACCTATTTCAAATTAGGGGAAAAAAACAGTGTGGGAAATGTGAACAATATCTTATGCTTAATGTAAAGAAAGGAAATTTCTTTTGCCTATGACCAAAGTAATCTGTGTTTACCTGCTCTTGTCCTGATAACCACCGACTCCGGCAAACTGTTTCCAATCTTGTTGGTAGCCCTGATTTCAATTTTGTAATAAGTGTCTGGATAGAGTCCAGTCAACTCGTAAGAAGGATTGCTTTCCCAGCTTCGGATGATTCGCTCAATTGCCTTATCCTTTTGCGACCAGCCATTGATTCCTCGCTCAACCTGAAAATAAAAATTACGTCAATATGTTCGACAGCCAAACACAATACTAAAAGCCATATTACATAACATATCTAACCTCAACGGGGGCACCTCGAAATGAGGACGAGATGCTTCCGGTATGGTGGTTGTAGTATGAAAGAAAATGACAGCCGAGTTTTTTTATGGTCTATTATGGTCTCTTCAGCTAAAAAGGGTTGGGAAAACGAGGCAGTAAAATTTGTATTTCCACGCTGAAGGTAAGAGATTATTCGAAAATACAGTTACCACTTTATCGTAACGGACGACTTTAATATTGGAAGATTTTTTCAATGGTACTGAAAGTGATTTTCAACTTCTAGCTTCGGATGCTTTTTCTCCAAATCGGGCGATTCTACAACAGAAAACTTATAATTTGTATTCTCTTCTGTCATTTTACATGCTTATAGCCTAAGTCGTATGAAATTAGAGCAGTGGTACAACGACTGTGAAAGGAGAGTGAGAGGGGTTAGATGATTCAGGTGCCAATAAGTAAGAGCTCGAATCGCTTTATAAAGCCAAATATGAAATGGAAGAGAAAATTGAAGATCCTGCCCGGTATATCATTTACATTTGCTAATAGAATGCCTCATATTTTACTCCGAGCTTTTTACTAGGATCAGAGGAAGTCAACTGGTATAAAAATTAAATTATTAATTTCCATTGCTTTAAAACACACTCGTATAATGGTATCTTGATAAGCCAGTAACAGCCATTAAACACTGGTGATCACTTTTGTCTAGCGGATATGTTACGTGGCTGCAAATCGTAAGGTCGGGAGTTTGATTCTTGGCGGAATCCAACCTCCACATTGGCGCGACTCCACAATAAAACACCGCCACATTATTGACCGCAGACAATGAACGCGCTCTTCTCTCGCCATAAAGTTTGGCACAACTGAAACACTCTTTTCGCTTGCCATAAAGCTTGGAGCTATAAAATCGTTCGTCTCTCCACGGACTCACTGGTGGTGGAGTATCGTGGTGGTATCTTAAGAAACCAGTAACAGCCACTTGGCATGAGCGATCGCTTTTGTCGAATGGATAAGCTACTGGTCTTCAAACTCAAACATCGCAGGTTCGATCCTTGGCGGAATTAAACCATCAATTAAATTATTAATTCCCATTGTTTTAAAACACACCTGTGTAATGGTATCTGAATAAGCCATAAACAGCCACTAAACTATGGTGATCACTTTTGTCTAGCGGATACGTTACGCGGCTCAATCGGCTCGATCCTTGGTGGAATTCAATTTCCCTCATTGACGTGAGACCACAAATACCACTCGACATATTGGCACAATTCCAGTCAATACAATCGCCACACCTTCATAATGCACTTAGCAAAAATCGTACAAGCTCACCTTGAAGTATCGCACTTCGAACTGCGTAATGGACTCTCCGTTGTCGTTTGGCACCTCCCACCTCACTTCGAATCGGTCTGGAAAATTGGAGATGGTCTCCTGCTCCGTGATGATGGTCGGGGGTTCGGGGACCGTCTCCTCGGGCATGATGTAATCGGCGTTCTTCCAGGGACCGTCCCCAACCACATTCCGAGCGGCGACACTGAAGTGGTACTTGGCTCTGGGCTTCAGGTCGCTCAGGATGTAAGGGGTGTCTGAAAACAAAGTGTTCCTTCTTTAAAACAGCTCATACAAAAAAATAAATTAGTTTCTATAGAAAAATTGTGACTTTTGTCTTTTATACATACATTTTTCTAGGGATGAATGAGTGTTCTAATGAGTTCGATGCCCCCTAAAAGGGGTGGTGTCGTACTTGGTAGAGATACTCGTATGGATAAAAATTTAATCAAACAAATCAATTTATTAAGTGAAAAAATAGAGATGCTCAGAATGTTATCATCGAGGACACTCGAGTTCGTAATATTCGAAAATCTAACACATCTTCTATACTTATAATAAAGCTCAATGTGTGTGTGTGTGTGTGTGTGTGCGCGTGTGTTGGCGCTCTACAGGCCAGACCGTTGGACATACAGCTACCAAATTTGGTACATGTATACCTTGGATGTAGGGAATGTGAACCTCGGAGCCCTTTTTTTGAATTTTTAATTAGAATTTGAATTAATTAAAATTTAAGCGAAATTTCGGAAGTTATAGCGGAAAAACGTCGAAATTTCGCTTAAATTTTAATTAATTCAAATTTCGACGTTTTTCCGCTATAACTTCCGAAATTATTATCGGACAAACATGATTTTAACATCAATTTAAATATAAAAAAATTAGCTTTCTAACGGTATCAGTTTTTGCAATTTATAATGTAAGCTTCTATTTTTAACGAAATTTTAAAGAAACATTTTAATCATGTTTTTTTTAGCACGTGACTGGATAAAATAAAAGAAAACAATGACGGAAGTTCAAATAAAAAAAACAGCAACTATCATCGCAAATCAAATCTAAAGAAATACAATTTCAGCACGTGACTGGATAAAATAACATAAACATAAAATGAGATATCTTCCATAAAAATAAATGCAAGGCAAAGGATTCTAAGAAATCGTTTGCAATATTTATATCATTAATTCCATAAATTATCTTTATTTACAGTAAACCTGATTGAATTTAGACAGGATATGCATTGAAATCCCGACTTAATGGCATATTTCTTTAATCGTTTGCAATATCTGTATCATTAATTCAATAATTTTTTCCCTTTTTCGCTTTCTTTAAAAAACATATTTAACATTTTGGCAATATCACCGAAAAAAACATTTTTAATATTTTGGAAGCATAATCGATAAATTATTAAAGCATTAAACTCAAAAAGTTTTTCCGAATAAAGTTCCCGACTTTTTAACTACTAATAACTGAATCTTTCAACTTAAACTATTTCTTAAATTTTGACTAAAAAATATATGATTTAATTTTAAATTTTAGAACGCATTACTCATGGCGAACCAGCTGGTCGCCAAAGGCGGCTAGTTATTAATAAAAATGAATGTATGTCTCTTATGTCTTCCTAAACCGTTCGTCCGATTGCGATGAAACTGGGTCAGCTTATTGCTTACCAGTGGATTGCTTACGGGATGGTAAGAGGCATAGTACAATGATCTAAAATTTAAAAAAAAAATTAAATCACAACCGCACCTATTTATCAAGGGTTAATCTCCAAATAACTCGCCCAGAAGACAATAGATTCTGTAGAAATTCTAAATCCAAGTGAAAGGTTGATATTTTGTAACTATAGAACGCAAATGACATGGAAGTCATTCTCAGAGGTAACAACTTTATTACAGATTTTGCGACAAAGTGTTGGGGAGACCAACAGTGAGAGTTTTAAAATTTTAGTTAAATTTTAGCATTTTTCGCAGTAACTACCAAAAACATTGTAATACAATTAATTGAGCATTATATTAATTTTCAAAAATTTTCTTTTCAATTATATTAACGATTTTATGGTATAAATGTTTTCTATGTTTAAAATATTTTCTTTTAAAATCCCATTAATCACATTTTCTAAAATTAAACTTAAGAATTCTGAACGAATATGAAACGAATCACAAGATACAAAAATATTCTTTTCATTACCATTCTGAAAGAACACCAAGTTTTACTATTCTAAAAGAACACACAAATCTAATATATAAAAACGAATATTTGTGTGTTCACATTTTATATACTGTCATACCTCTCATCCTACTTCGATAAAAAATTGCCAAATTATTGATTGATTGCACTAATTGTTATTTTTTTCGGCGGCAGCAACGCGCCGGCTACCAGGTAGTTTTTTTATACAAAAGAACTTAAATTATAAACACTGTTGCCACACAAAACGAAACTAAAACTAGTTGAGTCGTTAAATATACACGTAGAGTGTCTGTACTTGACAGTAAAAATGAAATCAACGATCGGAAATTTCAAGGTACCATTTGAGAACATTATTATTTTTGAAGTCATTATTTGTTTTCATTCATTATATTATTTTATTATTTATACCAGCGGGTGACCGAGCTCCGCTCGGAGAAAACAGGCATCGAAGCTAACTCGAAGGTTTAAATTTTCAATTGTGATTTATCAAGACAATACATGCCATAAGAAAATTTGTGAAACCATTGGTGAAAAGATAACCGGTTAAAGTGCACCATTGTAAACTATTCTAAACAAAGTTAGAGTTTGGAAAGGGAACTATTCTATTCAAAGGTAAAGTAAAGGTAAAGATTGAAGTGTGTTGAAGTTCAATATTTTTGACAAATTTATTTAGAAAAACCAAACATATATACATAAGAAACATATTATAAACCTATAACAGCATAAACATAAAACTTTATTAGTTCGCCATATTGGCTATAGATGGCAGCACGTTACCGCTTGAAAATTTAAGTAGCCATTATGGCGAACTAATAAAGTTTGAAAATATCCTATCTGTAACTCCAAACTGCTCGACCGTAGCGCTTCAAAACCGGCGCCAATCGATTCCTCGTGGCCAAAAACCCCATAGCCCCAAGTTTACCGGAGTTTATTAATTCTGGGGCGATTTTCGACTTGGCAACCATTCCTCGTATTATAGTATTAGATAGATTAATATTTTTTTCGGTGGTAGCAACGCACCGGGTACCAGCTAGTAAGAAAATAAATTTAAAAAAATGGACAACAAACATGAAACTAATCAAATGACACATGAGTGAAATGAGTCGAGTGAAAAAATGAGTGAAAAGATGGCACCAGTACCTTTTGCCCATTCAACAAGCACAGAGTTCTGCTCTGGGTCGTTTGCATTCCTGTACTTCATGATGTAATGAGTTATGGGCAAGCCTCCTGTATTCCCAGGGCCCATTAAGCGGAAGGTGATGGTTGTAGAAGTGACCTTGTCAAAGACGATCTGGGTAACTTGCCCGGGTTCAGCTGTAAAAAGATCATACAAGAGAGATTAGATCCTAAAGTTATGCACTCCTTAAGGTATCCGCCTACGTTAAAAAACACTGATTATTGACCACATTAACCAATTTATTTTTTTGTTATTTCTTATAGTTCAGAATTTTCCTTTTTCCAAAAACAGTTGAATTTTCTCGAGGAAAAGAAATGCCTGAACTATTAATCAGGGTCACATTTTTTCAGCTAAAATTTGTCTTTAACTTCCACATTCTAAAAATTTTAATTTGCATAAAAATTCTCCACTTTTAATATATCTAAAAACCTAATAGAGGTATTTACATAAACATTTCAACGTGTGTTTTAAATAATATGGGTCATGAACTGAACCAAAATTTTTATTGATCGTGAAATAATTTTTCATTTATAGGTGTTTTTAGAAAAATTAAGTTGTGAATTTATGGAAGAAATGCATTTATACACATAATTTTTATCCATAACTTCTTGGCATCTCAACATTTTTCTTGGGTTTTGGTCCATTTCATTCATTATTATATTCTAAAACTTGCGTACAAAGAAAAATAAGGTAGTTGCATTGCCATTTTGTGTAGACTGTTAACCATTTTGGTTAAATTTCATTAAAATTGACAACAAATTTTCCTATTTATCAAAATATATTTTGTTTTCAAATAATTTTGTCCTATTTATAGTATTTTATATTATAATTGACAATACATCTAAAATTCGTAGCTTTAAATAGTTTTAAAAAAATGCAATTTTTCAAAAATTTTCATTCGAACGTAGTCAGATACTTTAAAAAGTAATTTCTGATGAATTGAGTTGGTGTAAAAATGAAGTTTTATGATATAAAACAGATATAACATCCAAATTCCACTTACTTGCTTCTTCTAAATATATGTTGATGGAATTATCGCCAATCGTATTCTTAGCTTCGCAGGTGTACATTCCGAAGATCTCAAATTGAGTTTTCTTATCAGTGTGGACCTGTCAAAAAAAGGTTCATATATTAGAATTGAAAATAATAAAACAATCATTCGGTCGAAAGCAAACGACTAGTAGATTATAAAAAATAGAATTTTTCTCCGAAACTTGAATCCCCATTTTAAAATTCTTAAATTTGGTTGATATAATTTTATTTATAAATGTTCGAGAAGGAAATACTCATAAGGGGGACATTTCAACAAAATCTAATGCTCATAAGTAAGGGATTGTCACTAATATAGGGTGCGCCAGAGAAATTTATTTGAAAAAATTAACGAGCGGTGAGTTGCGTGAGTAGAGGGGTGATATGTAGCGCTACTAGAGGGGAAAGTCCCCAAGTTTGTTTCTCCTTCTAGTCAGTTGCTATCATGCTCTGGTCTAGAGCACAGAAGGCCTTCGCCGTCGAGAGCTCCTTTTCTAAAGTCGCTCACTTGTTGCTATGCAATGTGCCTTCCGCGCTCGCTTTGAAATTCCTCCTCACAGACCCGGTTCCTGGCCGTAATTGGATTCTGTCGTGGCTAACTCATTTCGGAAGTGTCGATAAACCCAGAAATGGACATCAATGGACCACCAGAACTCCGGAAAATGTCGAAAGAGTGAGGCAGTCAGTTCTGCGTTCGGCTCGCAAACACGCAGATGCTCTGGGAATTTCTGACACCACTCTTCGACGAATTCTCCATCAAGACCTTCCATTTCATCCTTATAAATTGACTGTTGTGCAAGAATGAACTGAACACGATTTTGTTGCCCGTCAAAATGGGTGTGAAATGCTGCTTGACAACCTGCCTGAAGACGCGGTCGTTTTTTTCAGAGACGAGGCTCACTTTGAAATCCCCGGTTGATGTCGATCGACCACGGACAACAGCTCACCTCAAGAACAACATTCGCGATGCCATAGCCAACATACCGATTGATATGTTGCAAAGAGTAGACATGAACTTCAAAAATCGATTTAATCAGTGTATGCCATCAGAGTAGTTTGGAGGTCGCCATTTAACCGATGTCATTTTCAAAACTGTTTGGAAAAAAAAAATTGAAGTATTGTATTCTCAAAAAGAAAACAATAACTAAAGTACTTTTGTTTTTATTGACTTTTCAAATAAGTAAGTTTCTTTGGCGCACCTTGTATATTTATGTTTACATTTCATACATTGTACAGCAAAATTTTACTTTCCCAATTATTTCAAGTTATCTCAACATTTTCAGCGTTGTTTCAAACAAAATGAATGACTGAATGGTCATCTTTTAATTTTTTTAATTGAAAGATAATCGAAATTATGATATTGCGAGTTTTCGTCAACTTAAATATAATTTTCACAAATAGAAAATGTGTACAGATTTTAATTTTAGATGAAGATCATATCTTGGAAGGACGGAAAATGAGACCTTTTTTACAGATTTAATGGCTATTTTTTTTTTTACACAACAGTGGAATGATCTATTTCTGAACCAATTGGTATAATACGTGGTGTACAAGACCCAATTTAAATTAGCTGTTTTTTATTCTCATTATTATCAACAAAGCTAGCAATGGGATCATAGGAGATACCATTCTCCCGGTACCATATATATACATTTCGAATCCTGTATAAATATCCTCACATAAGGTATACATAATTATGTAAAATAATTAGAAAAACCAGGTAAAAACCATTTACTTGAAGCTTAAATAGCAGATTAAAAAATTCCAAGGAGAATTTACACGTTGACTGCCAACTATGAGATAACTCGTAGTTTGCGTTCTTTTCTAGGACCAAACCATCTTTGTTATTGGATGACAGCTTCTCTTCTACAGTTCAAAGATAGCAAAGGGGTCATCTAATTAGATAGATGGTTTTGATGTGGGTATCCTGATCATTATTATTTATTAACACATTCGCTGCAACTGACGCGCCAGTTCGTTACAAATAATATGTAATTGTACCAAACCATCTATGCTATTAGATACCTTCTCTGCTGTAGTTAAAAGATAGCAAGGAAGGGGTCATCTAATTAGATAGATAGTCCTGACATCAAGTGTGGATTGTGGCAGTGAACGTGTTAAAATCGTTGCAGCTTAATGGCATAAAACGCACACCAAAAGAAAAAAAATTCTCTCTGTACTGCCTTCGAAAAGGTGAAACATTTTTGTACAAAGTAAGAACTTACCAGGAGGCTTCCGTAGGAAACACCGCCATAAATTTTGTATCTCTCATCAGATGGATCAATCAGCTCGTTCTGAAATTTCCAGGTTAAAGTTGCGTTTGGATTTGCTTCAGCAACACATGACAAGTTGGCTGGGTTAGCGGACCAGGCTTTCACTGTTGTGGTTGGTGTCAAATTCATGTCTGGCTTGACTGAAAAGAAGAGAATAATTTAATAACTAATTGAAAAATGGCTCATTCAAGATTTTAAAAATTATTAATAGGCACAATGTTCATTCCATATTGCAAAAGAAAAGCCAAACATATTATATTGGAGTGAAATTTGTTGTTTAATATTACAAGAGTCAAAAACGGCCATACTGCGCCATATATATGGTCAAACTAGAAAGCTATTTGTATAAAAAGTTCAAACAGTAAATAAAAGAACCAACGATGCCTAAAGTGCAAAGATGAAAACTGTAGATCAATGCCGTGATGTGTTTGGCAACAATACAAACAAAATGACCAAACATATTGGAATTAAATATCAATTTAGATCTTTTGATGAAGAAATTTTAGCACGAATAAGTAACTGCAGACAGACAATATTATATTCAAAAGGCAAACAAAAACGAAAAGAACAGCTCGGGAAATAAAAGGATGAGGATTAAATTAAAAAAAATAGAATATATGTTATGTTAAAAATTAACAGCCATGTCAAGTTGCTGAACTTCGCTGGATTAAAGGGAAGTCTGACACGCTGTTAAGAAGTATCCAATGCCTTATGTCACTTCAGTGTATAATCAAATTTAAAAAAATTATTTGCAATAGACTGGTAATCATTTGCAGAGTTCAAAGGACAGCATTTCCTTAAATTTACTGAACATAACTGTTGAACATAATATTTTGAGAATCCAAAGAAACTTTGCAAATAATGATCAACATACTGTTTACCTTTATAAATCTATTCGAAAGCTTAATTTTGTTCAACTGTTGTAAATTTCTAGTGGCTATTTTTGAAATTAATTTAAAGCCAAATGCCTTTAATCTTTCTTAATTAATGTTGGAAATACTTTATAACTTTCAAATGAATATATACAGCTCTTAAGAGATTAATACGTTGACTGCCAACTACGAGATAACTCGTAGATTGCGTTCTTTTCTAGGGCG
Organism: Argiope trifasciata; assembly: GCA_026543055.1. NCBI lineage: Eukaryota > Metazoa > Arthropoda > Arachnida > Araneae > Araneidae > Argiope > Argiope trifasciata. The sequence goes on along the minus strand of JAPMOQ010054226.1, from coordinate 71,062 downwards.
CTAACTACGATTTAACTCGTACTGAGTTTACTTGCCATTTTTGTACAGCTACGAATAAACTCGTAGTATATCAGTGGTAACATCGATTGATGGCATCTGGTAAAAACAAAAAATGAATGATGGCTTGCATGAACAGAAAATTTATTAAAAAACAAAAAATATAATTATAAAAATTAGTTCAAATTAGTGTATATATTTAATTAGGGGCCATTACTAATCCATATTTAGTTTTATTTTATTGTAATAGATGGCAACAAGGATTCGACTAAGCGTCCTTGATCCAAAGTCTAAGACGCGTGACGTCAAGTTTTGGAAAAGCGAGCTGTGAGCATTCGCTTGTCAGATAGGGAGGGAGTGGGTCATTCAATTCAATATCATTATTTAATACGCAACGGTGGCACATAGTTTTGCCATGGGACATTCGATTAGGCTTCACCCTTGGTGTCATCTAAAATGTTATACTTTTATCTCTATTGTAAATAGCCTGTCCTGTCCTCATTGTTAATGTCTTTTCTTTTGAATATTCTTTGCTGTAAATAAATTTGCTGTTTTTATTTAAAAGCTTCTTCTCTTTAATCAGTGACCCTAGACACTGATCTAAATGAGGTTGAATGGGCATTTTGTCCCATCCATTCCAACATTAGTTAGTGTCATTTTAGGCCAGATTTCTGAACATTGTCGTGGCATTCAACGTAATAAGTTGTACACTCTTATACTCTTTCAAATGTTTTTCTTTAGAACCAAGAAAAAGAGCACTTACACTGAACTTCTATGTGTCCAGCCTTTTCGGAGTCTCCAGCCGCGTTGGAAGCCTTGCAGAAGTACAGACCATCATCAGACCGCTTCAGGCTCGAGATCCGAAGCCGAAGAATGCTGAATTCGCCTTCTTCCACTTCTTCCAGCACAATGCGCTCGTCCTGCAAAAAACGCGAAAAGCTCCTTAATATTTGTGAAATCAAATTTCATGCTATTATTGCATAAAAGGGTCGAAATGCTTACTTGTCCATCCTGCAGGGGCTGGAATGAGTTGTCTTTCCTGATCGACAGCACAGGCCTTGGAACACCCTCTGCCCTGCATTCCAGTTCAGCCATGCTGCTTTCCTCCCGGGTTAGATTCTCCAGTTGTACGATATTCGGTCGCACTAGAGTGGTATTTAAAACGTTAAAATTTGCTTCTTACCCGTCTTTCAGAATATATAGCAATATTTTATTTGGTTAATTAACATGTTGACTGCCAACTACGAAATGACTCGTTAGATTGCGTTCTTTTTTTAGGACCAAAGCATCTATGTTATTAGATGACACCTTCTCTTCTACAGTTAAAATATGGCAAAGAAGGAGGCATCTAATTAGATGGTCCTGATATCAATCGAGGGTAGTGGCAGCAAACCTGTTAAAAGATGATGCAATGGATCACGTTCGACATCTTAAATACGAATTTAAAATAAGTGGATTCACTAAAAAAAGCCTTAAAATAGGGTTATTTTAATTAAAAACACTTTTAACTATTGTAAAAATTTCAAAGTTGTTTAAAACATTGGCTGCCACTGACACACCTGTGCGTTACAAATAATATGTAACTGTACCAAATCATCTATGCCATTGGATGACACGTTCTCTACTACTGCAGTTAAAAGACAGCAAAGATGTCATCTCATTAGATAGATGGTCCTGATATCAGGTGAGGGTGGTGGCAGTTAAAAAATGTTATGATACATTTTTTCAGTCAGAAGATTATGAGAAAGGCGTATTCTGACGTTTGACGTATGCTTTAACCTGCTTGATAATCAAGCCCATATGACTCTGAAAAGCCTAAAATTTTCTACTTTTTCCCAAGATATTTTTAAAGTTATCTAATTTTTCACTTGCAATTGATTTACAAGGATTCTATATCTGAATATATTCAAACGAACATTAATAATCATCTGAATTTCTGAACATAAATTTTAATTTTACATTTCTTTCATTCTTTTGAATTGTTCTATCTCTCACCTCGGCTAGTTGACGAATCAACGATCGTGCCACGTTTCGTTTTTGAATTAAAATAAATACTATTTTACTCCTCTTTTTAATTATCAAGATCAGTAACAATTTTCTTTAAGGCCATTCGCCAAGTGTGTGGTGGTGGCTGGTGCACGTATACATCTGCCGTGGCCACAAAGTCCTCTATGTCGAGAGTAATATTACTGGGTTGTATACTGGATCAGAAGTTATTGCTTCCTGATTCAGGTCTAAATTAGGATCTATGGATGAGTGAATGAAATGCATGAATGAAGTCCGATCCGCACAAAGCATTGTGACGCATGAAGTGGCCAAGTCGTACTCTTGACCCTAGTTGGAACTACTGAAAAAACAAGAGACGCACATTCGGCTTAAATTGTTGACAGATAACTGTCAGCGTGCTTGTAAAGTGCCACAAGTCATAACACATAAATATATGCGTAAAAAGTATCCAAGTTTGGAAGAGATCTCCCTAAATTTACATTTCCCTATGAGAGAGGACTTTTTTTGAGCTTTCTGAAACATTTCGAATTTAAATTTAAATTTGAAATAAGTCATAAACTCTACAGTTAAATATGTTTTCTCACTTGAAATCGCCGTGAAATATTATTCAGATTTTTTTTATTGTTGTTTCTGTAATCAGCGTAGAATTCGGGAAAATCAAATCTTCAAAGATCATCAAGTCAAATCGATCTGAAAAACTTCTTGCTGGTATTACTTTCCTGCATTAAAATCTTGTCTAGACGCTTCATCTTGCTCTTGATGAAGAAAAATTGAGACAACAAGATTCAACGTCGGAAGCCAATGAAAAAGAAATTACTCTCAAAACAGCCTCAAGACTTTCACGATAAAGTCATTATGAGCTGGGTATCAGGCACGATAAATTACAATGGAAATCCAGGATCCTTACTTGATATATAATTTTTTTTCGACAGTTGGGGAAAAAATTAAAAATATCACAACATCAAAATAAGTAACATGAATTCTAAATTTTTATTGTAGTAGAATTAAGTTAATTCGAAAGCCTTTAATTCAAGTGTTTTCTTGAATTAAAGTTTCTTGAAATTCTTATTAACTTTGTAACATTATACTTAATTAAAATCTTATTTCCTTCGAAGTTAAAATTATACTATTTAAAAAAATTACATTATTTAATATCCTTAGCCTAGCGCCTGAGATTTCTTAAATGAATAATTTTCAAGGATCTTAATTCACGCTCTACTGCCGTACAATGAATTGTAAAGCAGGCAGGCGACTAGGTTGAATTGTCGATTGTTTTGGTGGGAAATTATGATTTTTTAAAATTTGATATTAATGTTTGAACAGGTTTGTATATAAAACCGTTAACATTTTGTTTCTAAATCTATTATGGGAACTTGCACTGATTTTTGCATCAATATATATTTTAATGCGATTTCACATCTTCAGATGCTGTTTCTTCGAATTCTAATCTTTGTTTGAACTTTCTTATGAAAATATTTCACAAATTAAAATTTAAAGCATATTTTTTGGGGGTTAAATTCGAAGGTTCAATTTTTTTTTTTTTAATGGTTAAGCGTTTTTCGTAGTAACTACCAAAAATTTTGTAGTAAAAATAAATTTGTACCATTCTAATTTTCAAAAATTATCTTTTTAACTATATTAACGATTTCATGGCATAAGAATATTTTCTATGTTTAACCCATTTTAAAAGAAACTATTTTAATCAGTTTTCTGAAACTAAATTTGAGAATTCCGAACGAATATTGAACGTTTCGCGAGATACAATAAGTAATTCATTTCATTACCATTCTGAAAGAACACGAAGCAGTACAATTTTAAAAGAATACTCAAATCTAATATATAAAAAAGAATATTTGTTTGTTTGTATTTTATATACTGCCGTACCATTCATCCTATTTCCATAAAAAAAATTGCAAAATTATTAATTGATTGCACTTAATACTTTCTTCGGCGGCAGCAATGCGTCGAGTACAAGTAATAAAATCGATTCTAATGGTAATTTGTGATCGTACCTTGCACTTCCAGTCTGAAGATGGCCTCGTCCTCTCCAGCAGGATTGCTCACTTTACATTTGTACTCCCCTCCGGCGTTTCTCTCCACACGGTAGATGGTCAGGAGACCAGCGTCCACCTTGAATCCTTCCACGGCACTCAAGTCACGGAGTTGCTGGAAGAAAACTCTTCATGAGCATTTGAACCCAAAACACTCAGACAAAAGATATTGATAAACGAAAAAAGAAATGAATGCTAGATTTTCCCTCCTTTATGCAACAATGGCAACTGATCACGCAACAAGATAGTTTATGTACAGTAACTCGAAAAGTAGCAAAAGTCATTATTTATTTAATAGGGCCACGGTAGACTGGTTGGTAGAGCATTACTCTCACAACCGAAAGGTAGCAAGTTCTGTTCTCGTCTCGGCCAAAGACCACCAAGTTGGCTCATGACAGTGGGGGCACGTTCAATAGGTCGTGACTGCAAAGTTCTCCAAGTTCCCATAACAAAACGATACCTCTGGGGGTACTGAATCAGAGATGAGTCGGTTTCTGACTTGGATCTAAATTCTGACTTGAAGATGGATGAATGAGCGTATGAATGAGTTCGACCGCCCCCTAAAAAGGGTTGTGTCATGTGTGTTCGAGCAAAGTCGTCCGTTTACCTTGTCAGTGCTTTTTAAGAACGAAAGGCGCACACTTATGCCTTCATTCGAAACAGCTTCACTCGTTCGGGCTTGGTACGACAAGTGGCACCAGACCCACCACCATTTATTTATTAAAAACGTTTTTGTTGTTGTTGTGGCTTAATCCACCTGGTCAACAGTAACATCAAAACAGATCCTTGACAAGAAAGCCTTCAAACAATGTAGAACTGCCTCAGTACTCAGGAACAGCTGGCCTTTATTGAAACCGATGCAGACCAAAATGTGGACAGGAGCAGCTTGAGTCGCATTGTATTTTGGACACAAGGGATAAACTGTGTGCTCCGTCACATGACGTTGTACACGAGTGTATAGATTTCCGCTTCGAAATCTGGAGAGAGTTGTCTGATCGCGCCTGTTGCCAGTCCCAATTAAAGCAGCTTCCGAATACCATTCATGCAAGGGGGGCCTCCTACAAGAATAACAGATATCTTGCAAAACCCAAGTGGCGATTTCTGAAAAAGTAAGGCAGCCACAATCAACAGTATCCTTATGGCTCCCCTCTCTGCACAAACCATCAGCAAAAAAGCTTTTAACCACCTCGCATACAACGACGTATCTGAGACGCACATCGAATTATTGAATTTTTAATCTGCTATTAAGTGAAAAGTATTAAATAATTTAAAATGAAAAAAGTCTCTTGAAACGTATTATTATTAAAGGAATTAAAATAATAGTAAACATTCCAATTAAGAAGCTATTAAATTCTTCATTTGATTAGGAAGTTAAGTAAATTCGTATCACAAGTGACTAAGTTCAGGAAATATTTAACAAATTCTGCACTAGTGTTTGAGAACAAACACGAATGCAGAAAATTTCAAACCTGAAATATATTCCGAAGTGATCCAAAAATGGATATAATTTCCTCGTTTACAAGCATGAAACAAGTCAAATAAAAGTGTCGCCAATTTTTAATGGCTATCATTTAGTCATTTTGGTTAAATTTCATTATAATTAACTTCAATTTTTCCTATTTCTCACAATATATTGTGCTTTCCAACAATTCTGTTGTATTTATAGTATTTTGTGTTATAACTGACAATACATTTAAAAACCACAGTTTTTTTGATACTTTTTAAAAAATCCAATTTTCCAAAATTTTTCCTTTGAACGTAGTCGGATACCTTAATTGTTAATTACTGTAAGATGATGAAATACTATCGTGCCCACCAAAAATGCATAAGGAATACAAAAAATTTCAAAAATATTTCACACGGAAAACAAATATAAGAATTTTGTTATAGTAAATATAAACAAATTGAGTTAACACGTATGCGGGACACGTACTAGTACGCTTTCTGATGATAGATACTTGAGCGAGTGTCACGTATTAGTACGGGTTAGTGTAACAACATGGTTTGTTTGTGGGTACATAAACAACGGTACAGACAGGAAGCCGAATGTTCTTGTCTACTACAAAGATTCGGGAAAAATGGAGACAAATAAAAACTAGTTTTTACATCAGTCGATGCGGAACGGGAAGGTGGATTAAAAAAATCATTTAGATTTAAAATTAACTTTTTATTTATCCTTGCGAAAATGAGTGAATTTTGCCGTGTACCTCTTCATAGAGGAAAAGTTTCTTTGAACGTTACCACAATGTAAAACATGATTAGTTTTATGATTGCTCTTAACATTTTTTTATAATGTAAAAATGTTTATATATAACATCATTCGAAAAAATTAAAACTATATGCTGCTATTTCTATTTGATTTTTCATATTTACGATACTATTATAAATTTATCCACTAAAAATATATATTTTTTTGTTTACAAAAATTTTATGGTTATTATTTATATATTTGTTTATATATTTCAATATAAAATACGCAAAGTTGGTTAAAAAAAGAAATAATTTTCAATCTATTGAGATTGAACTGAATAACTTAATTTGCGCGTAAAAGACCCGCTCCCGGTACAATTCCGCTGCGAAATGGACCGGCACACAACGTGTTAATACTATAATAACAATTATATTAATATTAACAAATGAACTAATTTACTTAATAAGAGTGTAAAAATAAGAAAAAAAAGAGAGAATTCCATACCGGGTCGAACCAGGAGTAGGTGAGAGGATCCGAACCGTCTGCGCCACAGGTGATGGTGTACTCCTCCCCTTGGATGGCTACGAATTCTTCGGGGAGCTCGATGATTCTTGGGGGAGCTGCGAAGAGAAAACAGGAAACCATATATTCCAGCTAGAAAGTATTATGAATAAATGCACAATGTCTCTAACCACCGTGGGGCTATTCTGTCTGTCCTAAAAAGGATATTATATTTTGAACCGACTTTATTCCGAAACCGATTCATATTTTGAACCGACTATTTTAAAGAATCTATTTTCAGAATCAAATTTAATAAATAACTATTGCAATTTTCTTGGATTGAACAATGTATTTAATTACGCAAAACGGTCGAATGTATTTAAAGCTTTAGAAAAGAATGGAGCACCATTGTATGTGCAATTCATAGTTCTCATAGATACTTTCTATGGAACAGAAGCTTTGTCCACAAAGAAAACAATACTTTATTATTCAAAGAGCCTGCCTATGGAATTTATCGAATATAATATTTCAAATTATATGTATAATGCATCGATTAATATATCGAATTTAGGCCCGATTGTATGGTTAGTCATAATAGCATATTAGACTTTCATGCATTTATTCACATTTTGGCATGAATAAAAAAATGAAGTCATTGCCAAATTATCAATTACAATATTTTTCACTAATGTCTTATCTCTATTATTGACAAGAACAGTCCCACGGTGATTAGCATGTCTCTAACGACAGTGGGGCTGTTCTGTCTGTCCTAAAAAGGATGTGAAGTGAAGGAGTAGAAGAACATCTGAGCGAGGGTGGAGGCCGTGACGCCCATTAAGGAGTCTGTACGCGGAAAGTGCGCGACATTTGTAGGAATTCTGAAGGTTTCTGTCTGGCATGTGCAATTATTACACAATGATATTTTTTAATACAATATATGAATTTCAAACAATTTTCGAAAAGATAATGTTTTAATAACAACTAACAACTTTGTCAAATGCAGTTGTGTTTTCATTTTTAAAAGGCTAATATTTCTAGATAAGCATACTGTATGCAAACTGCGGGAAGCGCCCTATATGATGAAAGACGTAAAAAACACTAAAATCTTCCCAGAAAACCCATAACAGGACAGAAAATTATTAAATTTTATGTGTAGTTATTTCTTTTGAACTGAATGTTCTGAAAGAAAGGAATTTAACATCTAGTTTTTAAGGGAATTTTGCGGCTATTTTGGGACTTTTGAACTGCATTCGAATGACGAGGGAGACAACTGAGTTGGCACCATCCTCTCCAAACTTCTACTGATGATCTGATGGTAAGATCTCGGCTTTGGAACCAGAGTGTTGGAGGTTCGAGGCCCGATTCCACCGAAGAACAGCTGTGTAAGCGGGTCTGCTGCACATTCAATCCGTCGTGACCAAACGTTCTATCATCGGTGTAATGTGGAAGTTTGGAGGGTGTGGTGCCAGCTCAGATGTCGTCCTCGTCATCTGAACGCGGTTCAAAATGACGAGGTATGTCCCAAAAATAGCCCTAGTGTTGCTTCCAAACGGGACATTAATATAACTAAACTAAAAAGAACACCAAACTTATACGCCACATCAACGTAAGGACGTTTGGCACCGACGAATTTAACGTGCACCAGACCTACTTATACGATGGAATCGAGCTTGAAACCCTTTGGGTCTCTAAGCTGAGACCTTATCAACAGGCCACCACGGCTCCTAGACGATAAGTATAAAAGTATAAGTATATATGTAACAATAAGTATAAAATGTTTTAAAGAATGAATGTCTTACTCAGGACATTGACGGTGATGTTCTTGTATTTGTTGGTACCAGTTGACGGTACGAATGCCTCGACGGTGTAAAGCCCTTCGTCTTCTTTGGTGACCGAGGAGATTTCTATGCCGGCCGGAGTGACGGCCACGCGCTCTGACCGCACTCGCTGCTTGTTCTTCTCCCAGTTGATGCTCGGCTGCGGATTTCCGACGGGCCGGCAGCTGATGAACCCCTTCTTTCCCACGATCAGGTTCTGAACGGCTTCGCAGCTCTCGAATTTTATGTCATCTGCAATGGCATAGGAAACATGTAAGGGAAGAATTATATAATTTTTTAAAAAAAAAGCATCAATATATTATATATAATCGTTTGCTTCATTAAAAAAGAGCAACAGTGTACTACATATGATCGTTTGCTTCAATTTTTTAAAAGAAAAACAGAGTACTACATATAATCGTTTGCTTCATTAAAAAAGAGCAACAGTGTACTACATATAATCGTTTGCTTCATTAAAAAAGAAAAACAGTGTACTACATATAATCGTTTGCTTCAATTTAAAAACAAACAATGTAATACGTATAATCGTATGCTTCAATTTTAAAAAGAAATCAGTGTACTACAGTACTAATCAGTGTAAATCTGCAGTGTAAGTGCACTATCAGTGTACTAAGTACTATCAATGTAAAGTGTACTAAAAAGAAATCAGTGTACATCAGTTTAGTGTACTAATCGTATGCTTCAATTTTAAAAAGAAATCAGTGCACTACATATAATCGTTTGCTTCAATTAAAAAAATCAGTGTACTACATATAATCGTTTACTTCATTAAAAAAA
>JAPMOQ010054226.1:45487-61690 GCA_026543055.1 Argiope trifasciata | reverse complement strand
ATAATCGTTTACTTCATTAAAAAAAATCAGTGTACTACATATAATCGCTTACTTCATTAAAAAAAATCAGTGTACTACATATAATCGTGTGCTTCAATTAAAAAAAAACGGTTCACTACATATAATCGTGCTTCAATTAAAAAAAATCAGTGTACTACATGTAATCGTTTGCTTCAATTTTTTTTCTAGATTTTATAATAATGAATTACTAATTAAAAAAATCGCTAGGGAATCTTATTCTCAAAATCAGTGATGGAGGTAATGGTTTACTTCAGATTAAAATACAGTTATATGAATCGATTGGAATTAAATCTTTTAAAAAATTAAAATAATAATATTGTCTAAGAAAAAAAAAAAGTATCCAGAATTTCAGAATAACATGGAAGGGATTGAAAGAAAAATTTTTTAAATATTTTCCCTTGATAAAGAGGGGGAAAAAAACATATAAAAAAGTTAAAAGTAAAGTAATCTTACCGTAAAAAGTCAAGTTGGTGCTCACTTCCAAAGTTTTGGAATTACCATACAGCGCAGTGCATTTGTAGGACCCGCTGTCATCAGCTTTAGGATTGACGAAAGACAGCTTGAGGCTATCCAGACCGTATTCTTTCACCCCAGGAGTTCTGCGAAAGAAATAGAAATAAATAGTTGCACCAACACTTCTAAAACACACATGATAAAATATATCTTATTATCACAATTTCGGAAATCACATTTACCACATTCATTTTCTTCCCATTTTTAACACTTAAATTAAACTTTCAGGGCATTTTAAAGTTGAAGCTACATTTTGATAAAAATAAATAATTCAATTTCACATTAAATAATCCTTTTTTAAATATTAAAGTGAACAAAAATTTTAATATTAAAATAAAATAAAAAAACCTATCATATATAATCGTTTGCTTCAATTTTTTAATAAAAAAACACACAGTGTACTATAGATAATCGTTTGCAATTAAAAATTTTAAAAATTAGATTAAATTAAATTTAAAAAAAGAACAATTCTAGTATGAATAATGTATATTTCACAATGTTACATTCCAAACAATAAAAGAAAAATATCGAATCAAATCCATTTTAGGATCTATTGTGTCTAAGAAACAACAATTTCTAATATCAGACAAGGTACTCTTTTCATATAATTTATGCATCTTTTACGAAAAACCTTCTCTGCCATAATGAAGCCATATACCAGCTCAAGAATTAATTATAGTTGTGATTTTATTTAATAAATACAAATGGTGTTAAACAGATATATTTGTAAGATAAATAAAATTTATTAACTGGGCAATGTTATTCCGATATTTCGTTTTGCGCTGCCGTCAGCTTTCTCGTATGTGCCATCCAGTTAGTAGATAATATCAAAATAACGAAACTTTTGAAGGTTGAATTTAAGCCTGAAATGCAGTCCTTTGCGATTAAATATGTATGTTTAATGGTTTAGGAATTACAAGTATAAATGGATAAGAACACTTCTACTTTCATCTCTTAATGGTAACACAATCACAGAAAGTCATCTAGGAAAGTAGGTGTGGTGATGTCTTAATAAGTCAATAACAATCACTTGACACTAGCGATCGCTTTTGTCGAATGATTAAGTTACTGGACTTCAAACCCAAACAACGCAGGTTCGATCCTTGGCGGAATTCAACCTACACATTGGCACGATTCCGCCAATGCTATCGCCACATAGGTAAACAATGAAATGAAAAGTTGGATAATTTCATAATAAAATGGTCACCTGTCATTACACGTTTCACTTTTTCAAAGATAACGAATTTATTAAATTACAACGACAATCACATAAACAAATAGGCATTTGTCATCACATTAAGAACCGCACAATTTGCTTATGATAATTTTAAAATGTTTAACTGAATACGTCGCAAATGTCACGAAAGTCATTCTCAGAGGTAACAACTTTATTATAGATTAGGCGTGAATGTTTTGGGGAGACCAAACCTGGGGAGGGGTTATATTTTAATTACATTTTAGCAGTTTTCGCAAAGGCTTCCATAATATTGTAGTACCAATAATTTTGCCTAATTTTCACAAATTATCTTTTCAACTATATTAACGATTTTATGGCATAAATATATTTTCTATGTTGAATAAATTTTAAAAGAAAATATTTTAATCACGTTTTCTAAAATGAAATTTGAGAGTTCCGAACGAATATTAAACATCACGAGATAGAATAAATAGTTTCTTTCATCGCCCTTCTGAAAGAACACCAAGAACACACAGCACAATTTGCATATGATGATTTAATAATGTTTAACTGAATATGACGAAATTCATTCACGATGCATTCAAACATCACAAAAGTCATTCTCAGAGGTAATAACTTCATTATAGACTACCCGCCTTTGGCGACCAGCTGGTTCGCCAAGAGTAATGCGTTCTAAAATTTTCAATTAAATACTTATGTGCCTTGCTCTTTTTATAAGGTGTTGCCAAAATATTAAATATGTTTTTTTTTAAATGGAAAGTGAAAAAGAGAAAAAAATTATTGAATAAATGATTTAGATGTTGCAAACGATTATAGAAACCTTGGCTTTGCATTTATTTTTTTAGAAAATATCACATTTTATATTTCTTTTATTTTATCCAGTCACGTGCTAAAAAAAAGTTAAAATATTTCTTTAAAAATTCGTTAAAAATAGAAGGTTAAGTTATACATTAAATTTTGATACCATTAGAAAGCTAATTTTTTAATCTTTAAATGGATGTAAAAATCATTTTTGGGCGATAATATTTTTGGAAGTTATAGAGGAAAAACGTCAAAATTTCGCTTAAATTTTAATTAAAAATTCGAAAAAAGGGCTTCGAGGTGCACATTCTTGACCTCCAAGGTATACATGTACCAAATTTGGTAGCTGTAGGTCCAACGGTCTGGCCTGTAGAGCGCCAACACACACACGCACACATTGAGCTTTATTATAAGTATAGATTATGCGAGAATGTTTTGAAGAGACCAACCCTGGGGGATTATATTTTAATATATTTATGAAATGTATAACTGAAGCCATAGACTGCAAAACACGACCGCCAGACTTCGACTCCTGCAGTTTCCAGAGATATGCCAGAAACGTATAGATTAGGATCGATAAGAATTAGGGGCTCCATGAAAAAGGTTGAAACACTATGCACTTGTAACGGCATTGTTCATGTCATCGCCTCCCATCAATAATAATATTGGGTAAGATGAATCGCCCTTACCCTTCTGGTATAATTTCGCCCCTGGGATTTATCCACTCCATGTTCGTGAAAGCCCCGTCTTCTGCGTCCTGCGCTTCGCCCTTGCACATCAGGCCGAACGGTTTTCCGGCAGGGGCGTACAAGGAGCTCTGGGGCGGAGAGATGACAAGTCGCGGTTCCTCGCATTTCACCATCAGAACTTGGAAAGCTGAAAAGGACAAAAAAGGACAATTAAGAATGGAACAGAAACAGAAATTAAATCCACGTTAAGGCCCGACTTATCATCCAGAGTCATATTTTTTCACCTAAAATTTGTCTTTCACTTAAATTTTCTCAACACTTAAATGATCTTAAAAATTCTTCACCATTAACATGATATCTCAAAAACTAATAAAGGTATTTACATAAAAATTTCAGAGTGTGTTTTAAAAAATATGGGCAATGAAATGAACCCAGAGTTTCATTGTTGGCGAAATAATTTTTTTCCTTTATAGGCGTTTTTCGAAAAATTAAGTTTTGAATTGATGGAAAAAATGCATATATGCGTATATTTTCCCCCATAACTTCTTTGCATCTCAAAAAATTTATTAGATTTTGGTTCATTTCATTCATCATCATGCTCTATAACTTGTGTGCAAAGAGAAATAGGAATGCTACTTAATAATTTTATGTAGAATGTTAACTGTTTCAGCTAAATTTCAATAAAATTTGCTAAAAAATTTCATATTTAAAAATATGATACATTTAGAGAAATATTTTTTTTTTGTATTTATAATATTTTGCATTATAATTGACAACACATCTAAAAACCATAGTTTCAAATAATTTTTTAAAAATTCAATTAAATTTTTTTTTTCGAACGTAGTCGGATACCTTAAAATAACAGTAAATATTCCAATTCGGAAGCTATCAAATTCGTCATTTAATTAGGAAGTTAAGGAAATTCGTTTGTTAAGTGGTTAAGCTCTGGAAATATTTAAAAAATTCTATAATTCGTTTTTGTTCACTGGCATTGAGACCAAACACGAGTGTAGAAATTTTCAAATCTGAAATATATTCGGAAGTGAGTGAAAAATTGATAAAATTTCCTCATTTATTAGGTTGTTCGGAAAGTAATTTCGTTTTTTCCTGACAAAGGATTTAATTGCATTTTTCGCACCCAATTTCATACTTAAACCGCAAAATCATTTTATGTTTTAAGAGCTGATATAGCAAGGCTTGAGTGTGAAAAAGTGCAGCTGATTCTTCGCAGTAGTTTTTGGATGGTGCCCTTTTAAATATGGAGAGCAATAAACAGCATTTTCGTCATTTTTTTCTTTTTTGCTATATAAAAGGTAAAAATGCTGTTCAAGCCAGAAATAAATTAGCCAATATGTGTGGAGAAGATGTGTTAACAGTACATCAGTAGCAGAACTGATTTGCAAAATTTTTCCTTCAAATGAGGAGGCCAAAAACCACCACGACCAGTGTTTTTTTACAGCAAAGACCAAAACTTTTATGAGCGTGTAATCATGTTACTACCAAAAATATGGCAAAAGGTATTAGACAAGAATGGCAATTTTATAATTTAATAAATAATTTATTCATTAAACGAAAATTTCTTTTCATTTTGACACAAAAATACGAAATGACTTTCCGAACGACCCAATACAAGCATGATAAAAGTGTCGCCATATATGAAAAAGTGTCGCCAAGTTTGAAATAAAAGTTTACAGTCAAATAAAAGTGTCGCCAAGCTCGAAATAAAAGTTTACGGTCAAATAAAAGTGTCACCATTTTCTAATGGCTGTCTGAACTTTTGGCAAAAATTCAATGTCCGTTTCTCCAAAGGTTTGATTCCCTATATCCTGTTCTTTTCAAACAAAGTGGAACAGAGATAAAATATCTGATAAACGCTTGTTAGAACTAAGTGATGAGCTATTAAGATTAATCCTCTTTTAAACTATTGAAAGCACGAGATGGCATGTTCACACATTGCCCTGGATCCATTTATTACGATATTCAGCATGAATAATTTGACCCAAACATCAAATCTTTGCAGGCGATTGACAGTAAGACCTTCAAAGGAATTTTCATGAATGGATTTTTATTTCGCAACACGCTAAGCGTTTTAGATACTATCTTTTTAATGCGAGGGCATCAATTCAAGAAGTTGAAAATAATTTGATTTTTTTTCCTATCATTGGCTAATAATTAATTAAATAATCTTATCGCAGGTCGACGTAAATAATCCCTTCCTCCGACTTCAGGTATCCGATTTGTCCTCTTCTATCGAATATCTGTATATGGAAAACTCGGTTGTTGGGCTATCCTATTTGTCTTCTTTTATCGAATATCTGGATAAGGATTAAGGAAAACTCGGTTTAGATTGATAGTTTGGCTAAGAACCTTTGTATATTAGTGTGTGCAAGTGTCACGTTACCTACATGAAAATGGTTTGGTTTAATTTAGTTATTTTAACGCCCCGTTCTAAAGCAACACTAGGGCTATTTTAGGACGACCCTAGTAATTTTGAATCACGGTCAGATGACGAGGACGACATCTGAAAAGGCACCCCCCCCCTCCACACCACACTACACCAGGGAGAGGATGTTTGACCTGACAGATTTAATGTGAATCAGACCCGCTTACACGACGGTTATTCGGTGGAATCGAGTCTCGAACCTGTAACCTTCCGGTTCCGAAGCCGATACCCTACCACCAGGCCACCGCGACCTTACATGGAAATGGAATTCGTTTTATATTTCCTAGTTACTGAAAATTAAAAGCGCGATAAGTTTTTATAATGTTTTCTAAGTAATTACACAGCATAATAACTTAAACAACATTACAAAAATGCAAATAAAGAATGGAAATAACCATTTAGTGAAAAGAAATAGCCAGTGCTTAAGTAGCATTTGTTATGATCGATTTGGTAATTCGAAAACTGGTGAGTTATGTTTTCGGTACACCATATCACTACCCATTACATCGATGACCATTTAAAAGCCTAACATAATGGGTAACATAAAACTAATGCTAAACTAATAAAACTAATGTAAAATTTTACAAGTTTTCATACATTTTGTGGTAACATATTCTTTGTTGACCTTTATTTTTGGATGTTAACAGCTTTTGGTATGAAGTACGAATGCGCATGCCAATGTACATAAGCCTTCAATAAAATGCTCTGATTTTTAAGCTTCCAATAGCAACTCATCAATAACAAAAATTGCAATTTGCTTTCCTTCTCGATGAAGATAATAAAAGTTTATTATTATTTTAAAAGGTGAAATAAAATATTATAATTCAGTTTTTTTTCCCCTTTCCTTTTTCTGGTTACCTCTCACCGTGTTCATAAAAAATTTAACCAGAAAAAGGAAGAGGAAAAAAAAACTGAATAATATTTTATTTCACTTTTTAAAACAATAATAAAACTTGTGACCGGTGGTTGGTGGGTCCTAATTAAGATAAGCCTTCTTGTGTAACATTAATTTATTATTAAAACATATAAGGTTACGTTACACACAAACACAAACAGAGAGTGGACAAAAAACACGTCAACACGTAACGATAACAAAGGCTTAACTGACTGTCTCTCTAAGCACTCGCCAGAGGGCGGCGTGTAATGAGAGAATCATAGTGTAGGGGGGAAAAGAGAGTGCTACAAACTTTGAAAATTACTTCTTGAATATATGAACGGTTTGCTGCAAAAAGGATGTAGCTTCAATTGTTTGTAATTTAGAGTTACATATACTATGTAAATCTAACATAACAATAATCTATAATAATAAAGCTCAATGCGTGAGTGTGTGTGTGTTGGCGCTCCACAGGCCAGACCGTTGGACCTACAGCTACCAAATTTGGTATATGTATAACCTTGGAGGTTGGGAATGTTCACCTCGGAGCCCTTTTTTCGAATTTTTGATTTAATTAAAATTTAAGCGAAATTTCGACGTTTTTCCGTTATAACTTCCGAAAATATTATCGCACAAACATGATTTTTATATCAATTTAAAGATTTAAAAAATTAGCTTTCCAGTAATAATAATAAACTTGTTCATTGGTGTCAAAAAGTTGTTTCTCAAGGGACGGAACTGTCTATCTCATTGGAATGAACAATTCTCAAGACATTTTTAACAGCTTTTTGCACATTTGAATAATTAGAGCTACCTTCTTTTTAGCAGCAAACCTTCATATCTTAAAATGCTTATTTGAAAGATTTTTCTTATAAGTCTCCTAGACATTATTGAACTAATTGACTATTTGCGGAAGCGAAACAATAGCAGACTCTGACCATCCCTTCATTCCCATTCCTGCAGGAAGCAACCTGGTAATGGATCGGGCACGCATTCTCGGCATGACAGCGAGTAACGAAAGGCTTGGGCAGGCCTGCGTGTTTTCACGAATCATTGTTCTTCATGCTTCCTTCGCGATTTGAAACCGAATTCGCTAATGAGCGATCCGCTTTCGATAAGTAGAACTCTTTGTCCTTTAGGGTCATATCGTGAGGTTTCGGAAGCAGTTTTTAACCGTGACCGCATTGATTTGACGTCCCCTATACGGAAACCACGATGCGATGATATGGAGACTCAACAAAACAGATTTTTTTTTCGTCTTGAAAATAAATATATGGTTAAAAGTAACATGCTAATGCCACTTTTTTTTTTTATTAACATTCTCCTTTTCATTTTGTGCATATAGAATTTGTGAAATGCAGGAGAGGGATGATAAAATAAATATTCATGCGCATGCGCAATATTATATCCGATTACGTTCGTAGGAAATTTTAAAAAAGTATTAAAAATTATGGTTTTTAGGTGTATTGTCAGTTATAATACAAAATACTATAAATATAACAAAAATATTTTAAAACATGATACATTTTGAGGAATAGTGAAATTTGTAGTAAATTGTAATAAAATTGAACCAAAACGGTTAACACTTTACACAAAATAGTAATGCAGAAATTCAATTTTTCTTTACATTCTATAATTTGTGGGCAATGATGAATAAAATAAATCAAAATCGAAGAAAAATCTTGAGATGCAAAGAAGTTATGGGTAAAAGTAAACGTATATATGCATTTATTCTAAGCATTTACAACTTAATTTAAAAAAAAAAAACACTTTTAAATGAAAAAGTATTTCACCAACAGTGAAACTTTTGGTTCAGTTCATTGCCCATAGTATTTAAAACACGGGCTAAAATGCTTATGCGAATACCTCTATTAGTTTTTCAGATATCGTATTAGCGGTGGAGAGTGTTTATGAAAATTAAAATTTTGAGAAATTGTAGTTAAAGACAAATTTTAGCTGAAAAAAAAAATATGTGACCCTGGACGATAGGATAGACACTTACGGGATTATTATAAAAATAATACAATTATCTAAAATTTCAATAATAATAATAATAATTTCAACCAAATCTATTTACCAAGGATGAATCTCCAAACAACTCGATGAGGAGACAATAGATTATGTAGAAATGCTAAATTCAAGTTAAAGAATCATATTTTGTAGCTATAGTACGTAAATGTCAAGCATTCCCAGAGGTAACAACTTTATTACAGATTACGCTAAGTTTTGGGCGGACCAACCCTGGGGTTGTTCAATTTTAGCGTTTTCACAATAACTTCCAAAAATATTGTAGTGCAAAATGATTTGCACCATCTTAGTTTTCAAATATTATCTTTTCAACTATATTAACGATTTTATGGTAAAAATATATCTTCTATGTTCGATTCATTTTAAAAGATAATATTTTAATCCCATTTTCTAACATTAAATTTGAGAATTCCGAACGAATACGAAACGAATCACGAGACAGAATAAATAATTCCTTTCATTACCATTCTGAAAGAACACCAAGCTTTACAATTCTTAAATAATACACAAATCTAATACATAAAAATGAATATTTGTCCATATTTTATATACTGTCGTACCATTCATCCTATTTCGATAAAACGTTGCAATATTATTGATTGATTTCCTTTCTGTATTATTTCTTTCGGCGGCAGCAACACGCTGGGTACCAGCTAGTAAAATATAAACTTTACATTTTTACAATCCGGTATTTTAAAATTTAAAAAAAGGAAATTCCAAAAAATAAGTTCCAAAACAACCAAATAATTATTTACAATATTCAAAAACATTTTCCACTCTCGAAATTTATTCTTCAGTGAGTTCAGTGAGCGGAAGTCCAGATCTTGTCATTCATGCTGCTTGAATCATGATATCGCTGCTGCTCACGAAACTCTAGCCTACCTGTTATGCTGCTTCGATTAGACGTGACTTCAGTCCATTGTTCGAATGTTATTAACTTCTACTTCTCCTCTCCCCCCCTATCTCAGAATACAAACTGGGGAGATCACCTGGGACCCGGTTTCCCCCCCCCCCCCCCCCTCGTGTCAGCGCGGGAAGAAAGCGGTCAGTCAAGGGCGGAGTGCTTATTATACGCGAGTCGAATTTCACAAGGAGCGATAATTCACAGATTCTTTTCAATGTTGAGATGAGCTATAAGCAGGTGAATATGTGAATTCCTAGAAAAATCCTTTTTTTTTGTTTGATGCATTTCAAATAGATAAAACAAATCTTAGCTTATATTTATAAGGCAAAGATCTATATGACAAATATAGATGTAATTATAAAAACATGTATTATATTTATAAGGCAAGGAATTATATGATAAAAATTCTTAATTTACATTAAAATTCTCAGTTATGAAAGATTCTAAAGAAATACATTTTTAAGAATATGGAAGTATATCTTGTATCTTTTTTAATCTATCTAAATAAAAATGAATGTTTGTCTGTATGTCTTTTATGCCTTCATAAACCGTTCATTCGATAGCGATGAAACTTGGTCAGCTTATTGCTTACACTTACGTATGATTATAAAAATAGTAGAATTATATAAAATTTAAAAAAAATGAATCTCATCTGCATCGATTTACCAAGGATTCATCTTCAAATAACTCGCCGAGGAGACAATGGGTTCTGTAGAAAGGCTGAACCCAAGTTAAAGGTTAGTATTTGGTAGTTATAGTACGCAAAAGTCATGCAAGTCATTCTCAGAGGTGTTTTATTACAGATTAGGCGAGAATGTTTTGGGGAGACCAACACCGGGGGGTTTTATATTTTAATTAAATTTTAGTGAAACACCATATTTCACCACCAAAAATTTCGTAGTACAAACAATTTTTCTCCATCCTAATTTCCACAAATTATCTTTTCATTAACGATTTTATGGTAAATATATGTTTTCTATGTTTAATCCATTTATTTTTTTTTCCCATTTTTAAGAAACTATTTTAATCACTTTTTATAAAATTCAACTTGATAATTCTGAACGAATATTAACAGAGTCACGAGATACAATAAATTCTTTCTTTCATTACCTTTCTGAAAGAACACCAAGTTTTATAATTCTGAAAGAACACACGAATCTAATATATACAAATGAATATTTGTTCGTACTTCATGTACTACCGTACCGTTCATCCTATTTGCAAAATTAGTAATTATTTCATTTAATATTATTTTTTTCAGCGGCAGCAACACGCTGAAAAAAATAATATTAAATGAAGCTAGTTAATTCATGATTTTACAAGTTAAAGAGTTTTGAACAGAAAAAACGAGTAATTTTTTAAAATTCCAATCGAATGAGCAAGACCTGAAACATCAGTAATTAAAAATTTTGTCCATTTCCTTCAGATAATTAAGTAGTAATGAAGCACTTTCAAAATCGCATGGTTTTCTCAATTTCAGGGGAAAAGAAATATTCTCAATTTTTTCATAAGAGTAAAAGAAGTCGTTAAAAGGAAACGAAAAATAAATAATATCTTTTAATAAGTTTTTGATTCAGGTAATTAACTTTTTTATCTTCGAAATAAATGCTAAAATGGAAGAGATGCAACACATTCTACATCAATATTCTAAATTTCAAGTGAAATTTAGTTCATGACAAATTGTAGATGAAAAAATGATTTGAGTTCTTTAATGAATTTGGCACAGAAATAAGGCACAGTGAAATTCTGCATCTGGTACAAAATTGACTTCTGTATTAAGTGTAAAAGTAATTCTGTAAGTAAAATCTTGTGAACATTTCAATAATTATTTTCTTTATTTAATACGCTTCGCAATAAAAATTTCATAAAAAGAATTAAATTATTAAAAAGTCATTTATCGTTTGGTGGAAGGTTGAACACGCAAATCAAAAGCATAATTTTTTTTCTTCTTCTGTTTCAATTACAACGGAATTTTTTTAAAGAAACAAGTATCTTTTTCAGCTGTTTCAAAAACTTAATTTAAGCTTATTTTATTATTGTTAAATGTTGCTAGCATTCATTTTAAATGGATCAAACAGTTAAAACATTTGGATGTTTTCTGATCATTTAAATAATATCTCTTGGAAATATTATTTATCTACAATTTGTTTGCAGTTAAGTATACTAATAACAGCATGGATTTCAAATTCATATTTAATTTTGTTTCATTGCTAATAATATTATGCCTTAAAAAAAAATCAATTTTTCTTAGAGCAAAGTTATCGTATTGATGTCGGTAAGGAAAATTTGAATAAAGAAAAACATCAACAGAGTTGCCATTTTGCTAAGTTCTTATGCATTGAAATATCCCTTAAATTGTTTTTCTCTTACTATTTTGAATCGATTTAAAAAAGCCTTTATATAAAAGTATTTCTCATTATTCAGAATCACTGAAAAGACAATTAAATTACCAATGCAAAAAACTTTAAGATTATGCAATTAAAATATATAAATCAATCTATATATTTTTAAAGAGATAATTTTTTTAATCAAATGACATTTTAGCCAAAAATTTAACATTTTATACATTTATATTAGCATTAAAAATATCGGCATATTTTTTTTTTTTTTTGCCTCCTCGCAAATTCTCAATTCGAATAGCTGAGTTTGCTCAGAAATTACAAAATTAGCCGAATAAGCCACACTAATTATATAAAAACGATCTCACGGAGAGCTCAGACTTTAGATTTGAAGACAAAATTCAGGGAAGCATGATTTTTCCAAATATTTGCCTGTCGGCTTGAAAATTTAAAAAAATTAGTTAATGAAGTTAAACCATATTCATTTTTGGAAATATTAAGCGGACGAATAATTTATTCAATTTTAAAACGGAATTAATCTTCTACCAGGTCATCGATTCCGACACCAGTCTTGCATCGGGTTTGAAAATAATCGCTGCGAACAAGATATCCCTCGAAATAGGAAAAACGAAATGGAATGGAAATGCCAAGAAAACGTTTTCCATTACCCATGCTCTTTTTCCCCCCTGAAATAATAAACCAATGTTTTTACAAACAATTCAGGTTTATTTTCTTATAGAACCTATAAATTTTTAACTTGGATCATTTGGTTCGGGGTAGCTCTATCCGTTTACTAGTTCTTCTCATTTTTGTGTTGTGTAAATAGATAAGGTATGTAATTCTATTTGGTTGGTCAGTTGGCTTGAAAGCGGGATGTTCTATTACATTTTGGGGGTGAAGGAAAGGACTGCCTTTCTTTTGGCGCCAAAAAAGCCGGTTAGAAGTATCATTACAATGAGAAGAATCGCCGGTTATAGATTCAGTTAGTAATAGAGTCCAGCTAAATCCTTTTGAGTAATGTTTTAATTTATTAAAATTCTTTGGAAGCATCTATTCTTCAACAAATTTATCTACAATATTCGTTACATAAATACATCTGTATAAACGCTAGCGAAAAGAATTTCTAGCCCAATGAAGCGCGCTTCGTTTACCAAATGTTTGGTCTGTTTCAATGCCTACTTCCCTCCTTACTTAGATTCGTCCACTTACGGCAACCATTCTCAGGGTTTTTCTTGTGACGGTAGGACTGTACAGCTCACGCTCAGTATCTTTTTATGTGTTAAATGTTTGTTTCGTTCGGTTTTGTCCACTTAAATATTAATAAATACATTTTACATAAATGCTAGTCGTTGCTTTTCCAAACATTCCCACATATATTCCATTCAACCAAGTCTGAAGGTGAAATCTTTTTGAACAATTATCGGACACTTTCGGTATCATTTATTTAACCAAACGCAACAAAGTAAAAACATAAACAACTTTGGAGGCATTATTAAACTTGCTCCCTTCTAGATTACATCGTCAAGAAGTCGGATCTTCGGCAAGAATTCTCTTTCGGTATCATTTATTTCACCATACGCAACAGAGTAAAAACATAAACAGTTTTGGAGGCATTATTAAACTTGCTCCCTTCTAGATTACATCGTCAGAAAGTCGGATCTTCAGGCAAGGACGACCCGGAATCCGAACAAGTTTCCACCTTGTGCCGGATCGATTGTAGTCTCGGGCCTCATGAACCATAAAATAACAATGGTTCCAATGGGCCAAGAAAAACAAGCGAGAAATCGGTAGCTTCCCTGGCGAGATGGAAGATAAAGGGAGGCTCGTAGGGACTACCTGCTGCTCTTTTGTTTCCACTGGTGGGAACCACTTACTGGGGGTTCACGTGTGGAAGCTGTAGGGTCAAGGGCGGTGCCCGACACACCTCGAGGATTTCGGCATCACCTTTTTCCCCACCCGCACACCTGCCGTAAGGAGAACAAAGACCCGAATCGCAACCAGAAATTAAGTGCGGTCAACAAAAATACAATGGATGAAAACCGCGAAGATTACGAGTTGAAAACGTGATTCAGGCTCACCCGTGTAAATCATGAGGAGCAGATGTAACGAGAGGGATATAGGGGGAGAGAAAAAAAATATTCGAGGGGGAGATGTAGTGACTACACCTTAACGATAGCGAAAGGATGGAAATGATCTTTGATCCAAGCCAATGAAATTCACGCAAAATCTCAAGTCAGAATGACGTCAGAAATAGAAAAAAATAAACAGAAGATTAGGTTGTGGGATTAGGTAGTCGACTACGTTCGAAGGAAACATTTTGAAAATTTGGAATTTTTAAAAACTATGGTTTTTAGATGTATTTTGTATTATAATTAAACAAGATTGTTTGGAAATATGTTTTGAGAAATAAGAAAATCTGTAGTAAATTTTAATGAAATTTAACCAAATCGATTAACTCTACACAAAATTGTAATGCATCAATCCTATTTTTCTTGGTACACAAGTTATAGAATGCAATGATGAATGAAATGAACCAAAATCTAAGAAACATCTTGAGATGCAAAGAAGTTATAGGTAAAAATGTACGTATATATGCATTTTTTCCCATAAACTTAGTTTTTCAAACGAGATGAAACAACTTAGTTTTTCTAAAAAATTAATGTAAATGAAAAAAGTATTTCACCGGCAATAAAACTTTTGCTTCATTTCATTGCCCATGTTATTGTAAACACACGCTGACATTCTTATGTAATACCTCTATTAATGTCATGTTAACGGTAGAATAAAATGAAAATTGAGAAAATTGAAGTGAAAGACAAATTTTAGCGGAAAAACTGTGACCCTGGATGATAGGTCAGGCATTCCTTTTCCTAGAAAATATGAACTGTTTTGGAAAGAGGAAAGTCTGAAATACAAGAAAAAAATTCGCCAATGTGGCCGATAATCAGTGTTTTTAACGTAGTCGGATTCTTTAAGTCATAATGGGTGAAAGAATATAGGATATTAATTCATCAAATAATAGTGGCATTTTTTATGAAATTTATGACGACATTTTTTTAATGAAAAATTTGACGCTGAAAAAATTCCGGCCCAGCAAAATATATTTTATAGTACATTAAGAATTCGACAACTATGCTCAAAATTAGAAGCTATAATAAGACTAAAATACTCAGTTTGAATGTACAAAAACCAGATGTAATACATTTATAATTAGTTAGTTACGATAATAAGTAGTTTAAGCTTAATAAATTAAACATACAAGTTCGAATTTTTACTACTATAAATGAATTTAATTTTTAATAAAAAATAGCATCTCATTTAGTTGACAAATCAAAACCTTATTTTTTGGTTGGGCCATGACTTTTTCACAATTTTATATAACATTCCATTATTATTTGATAAGTTCAGTTAAATAATCCAGTATATTCATGTTCCCACCAAATCTATTGTTTTCCTCGTATTTTTTATCTGTTTCTGAAGTCATGATGACGTGTGATTTTGCGTGAATTTTATTGGCTGAGATCAAGGATGATTTTTATCCATTTGCTATCGTTAAGGTCTATTGGTGTAGTGATGCCCAGAGTAGATGGCATGTAATTATTTTACCGGCTGAAAAGTCAAACTGATTTCGATGGAAAAGATTTATCATGAGGTATCGATGTATCAACCATTAAAGGCCGCATTGAGCTCTTTAAAAATAGTCAAGGAATATGTATTTATCTGCAAGAGTATAACCTTGTCATTGAATGCTTTAGACGAAAGAAACTGTTAATCAACAGAGCAAGTTATTATTAATCTTAACTCTCCTACAATCCTTTAATCCGTACAGCAATTCCACCACCATTTGTTCACTTTCCTTTTAGAAAAATAAAGGGGGAAAAAGTCGAGATTTGTTCAACATTTGTACACTTTCATTTGCGAATAATAAAGGGCGCAAAAAGTCGAGATTTGTTCAACATTTGTACACTTTCATTTGAGAAAAATAAAGATGGGAAAAAAAAATCGACATTTTTTCACCATTTGTACTCTTTCATTGGAGAAAAATAAAGAGGGGGGAGACGAGATTTTTTCGCCATTTGTACACTTTCATTTGAGAAAAATAAAGAGAAAAAAAAGTCGAGATTTTTTTTCAACTTTTTTTTAACAACAGGATGTTTCTGATCCTTGATTAGGTAGAAAAGGTCATCCTATTAAATGACGCCTGAAAAAAACGCTTTAGTTTTATGTAAAAATAGAATGGAATACCTTGCTGTGTATTTGTAAAAAGTCCATATTCTAAAAATGAAAATATATGACTTTAAATCTTTTGAATTCAGCATTAAAATTCGAAATTTTGGCATGCAAAGATCATGAGAAATTTTAGTGAATAGTAGTAATTCAGCTCCTAATTCTT
>JAPMOQ010054226.1:18881-40115 GCA_026543055.1 Argiope trifasciata | reverse complement strand
AAGTGGTTTATCTAAAGCGGTTAATAAGTTACATCATCCAAGTGGTTAATAAGTTACATCATCCAAGTGGTCAATCTTAAGTTGTTAATAAGTTACATCATCCAAGTGGTCAATCCAAAGTGGTTAATAAGTGACATCATCCAAGTGGTTAATCAAAAGTGGTTAATAAGTTACATCATCCAAGTGGTTAATACTAGAATGTTTACTAGTGGAAATCAAAGATTCAATATACAATCATTCGTGATGCCAGTATTAAATTCGACATTATGACACCAATATTCGAGCCACATTTTGTTGAATTTATAGGAATAAAAATAAATAGAAACTGAAATGTGTTTCCGAAAATTGAAACAAATAAATAACTTTAAAATAAATTTTTTCTTCTATAATGTAGTTCAAAAGAGAATAAATTCAATGATCGCCAATCTTAAAAATAGTTCTTAATTCTATCAGTTCTTAAAATAACTGTCATTAAAAAGAAGAAATTAAATGAGTATTAAGAAGAAGAAATTCTTTTAAAAAGAAAAAAAAAATTGTTGTAAATATCATGGAATCTTAAAAGAAAATTTCTCCGAAATTCATTACCTTTAAGGTGCCACAAGTACGGAATGAATCAAAATTTTATTAAATTAATCAATATGATAATTAAATTTTGTTAATAATAAAACAATGTAATGATCCTTAATACTTATAAATTTTTATCGCAAATAGGAAGAAGTATGTCTTTGAATTCTGTCTGCATGGAATCTGAAAATTAGTATTAGCTGTACAGATATAGTGGCCTATGGCTTTAGGTATTACAATTGAAACAAATCTGAAGCAGTATTCATCAAATGATGGATTATCTGACGATATGTATGACGCGAACGTGAAGGCGATAACTTGAAATAAACACAATTTCATATCTCGTCATACTGACGCATCGAAATGAAACTTTCCCGAGTCTACATAGCTGAATGGTTAGGACGCTGGACTCCTAGTCAGGAGATCATGTGTTCGAATCCTAGAAGACTTAACATTTGTTTTTCCTTAATTTCGTGTTTCAGGAGATTCTGGGCATTTCTCTAATCTACCAGATAAGGGCTCTGAACTTTTCTTACTGTCTCCAGAAAGGTATTCTGGAACCTTCCCTACTTGTATAAAAGCTGAAAATCACTTAGTCACGGTGTTCAGAGTTGAGTTAATGAATTGATTTAACTCTAATTCCTGTGTCTTCTTTAGTTCTATCTACGTGACAATATCATCAACATGTGATAAATCTTAGATGCAATCAGTTACCAGGAAAGCGTTCAAAATGATTCTCGGTTCTCTTTATTCTACTGAAACACGCAATAGAATGGAAATAAATGGTACAGTTAAAGGGAGAACGGTTTAACGCTGAATGAAATTCATTAGATATCAACTAAGAGAAAACAAGAGAACTTAAAAGATTATAAATGCTCATTTCGATTTGAATCATGAGTCCTTGTAATTTAACCTTTTCTCTGTCATTTCCTGTCAGCGAACTTTCTACTTCTCGAAACATTAGAACAAATACAAATAGAGATTCAAACAAGTAAACATTTACAAAGCGTTTTAAACATTTAAAAGTTTTAAAAATTTAGAAGAACGCTTGAAGCGTGTTATACGGCAGCACTGTAAAAATTTTCCACTTGAATGCACTAGACGCGAAGAAGAGGTTAAAAAGAAGGTTATGGACGAAGAAGAGGTTAAAAAGCTACTCAACTTTTTAAGGCACCAACAGTAATTAATTCAGATTCATCAACCAACACGATTTCACTGTTTCTCCGATATACTTAAGGAATCAGATACATTAAATTTATAAAAAGGAAAGAAATAACTATTTATCTGTCTATTCACGCATATGTTGACCCTAATGAATTAAATTCACGACAAAACGAAGCGAACGAACTTTTTTATTCATATTGCAAATTTGGCGTTACTATTAGGTCGAATGGCATCGAACTGTGAGCAAATTAACATAACTTAAGGTAACCGACAACGTTTAAAACACTGGTTTTCGACTACATTGACGATTTTTTTTTCATTGTCATTTCTTGTAGACCAGACCTTTCCTTTTCCACAGCAGTTTATCTTTTATAGAAAAAGGAAGGCCTGCCATCTCATAACAAGGATTTTTTAGAAAATATATTTTTCAGCTAAATTTGTCTTCAATTTTCTCAAAACTTTAATTTTCATTTAAAAAATTTCACCGCTAATATATCTTAAAAACTAATAGAGGTATTTACATAAAAATTTCAGGGTGTGTTTTAAATAATATAGGAAATGTAATCTACCAAAAGTTTTATTGTTGGTCAAGTACTTTTTCATTTGTAGATAGTTTTTAGAAAAATTAAATTAAGCTGGGAAATTATGGAAAAACCCATATATACGTATAATTTTACGCGTAACTTCTTTGCATCTCAACATTTTTCTTAAAATGTGGTTCATTTCATTCATTACTGATACTTTCTGATACTTTCATTCATAACTTGTGTAGAAAGAAAAATAAGATTGCTGCATTACCATTTTGTGTAGAGTTGTTAATCATCTTGATTAAATTTCATTAAAATTTACTACACATTTTCCTATTTCTAAAAATATTTCCAAAATTTTTAAAGATATTTCCAAATAATTTTTTTTTGTATTTATAGTATTTTGTTTTATAATTAACAATACATCTAAAAACAACAGCCTAATACTTTTTAAAAAAATCCATTTTCCCAAAGATTTCCCTTCGAACGTTGTCGGATACCTTTAAGATACTCCGGATTTTTTTCACCACCCTCCATCGGAATTCAGATGCCGGTGATCTATTACTATTTCCCCACTTTCCCTTCATGAAGGGGGCGTTATTATACTTTGGATGCCGCAATGAAACAGAGTGGGGAAGGGTGGGGGAGGGGGTATCAGAAGTCGAAACTGGAACTATTGGAAAGAGGCAGAGGTTTTCGGAATGAAATAGAGGAGCTTCATTTGGACCACCGGAGATGGGGGAAAAATAGCACATGTGCCAAATGTATCGTATCTGCAAGAATGGAATATTAAGTGTTGTGCATGGGTAGGATCAATCAATATAAATAAAAATGAATGTTTGTCCGTATGTCTCTTATGCCTGCCTCCTTAAATCGTTCATTCGACTGCGATGAAACTTGGTCAGTTTAAGGCTTACACCTACGGAATGGTTATAGAGACAGTACAATTATCAAAAATTTTAAAAAGAATTTTCGAATCTCAACCGCATCTATTTACCAAGGATTCATCTCCAAATAAATCGCCAAGGAGATTATAGATTCCGTAGAAATGCTGATTCCAAGTTAATATTTGGTAGCCATAGCACACAAATGTCAAGCAAGTCATTCTCAGAGGTAACAATTTTATTACAGATTATTCGTGATTCTTGAATTCCTTATATTTATTTATAAATATTTACTTAACCGCAACAGAACAGAAATACCATGGAAGTTTATCGCTAATAATCCTGTCAATTTGTCTTACAAATTATTAACATGGAAAAAATATAACAGTAATTTTACTATTTTTAGTATTAAAAAGATCTATAAAATTAGTCGAAATTCAAGCACAACATGTCTTAAGTAAATTTAAATGCATAAGTTTGGATCTATTTTTAAAAAGTTAGGTAGAATTCCAAAAATTGCTCCGAGTATTGCCCCTGGGGAAAATTAGCAACACCACCATATATCTAAATTATTTTTTGAAATATTCAATTTGAACGTATATGAAACTATACGCCGTTAATTACGTACATATAAAAATGTATGCGTTTTTATCTGCTCGAATTAAAATAAAAAGGCGATATTTTTAAAAGTGTTGGTGTACCATTTTTGGTTATGTTATAATGAAATGTTCTTAAAAAAAGTAATGAGTTAAGAATGGCTTATTTTTAAAAAGAAATTTTACGTTCTCCGTTAACAGTAATAAACGAGATTAAAAATTTATAAATTCTATCAGTGATTTTTTTTTCTCCTTTAGAACAACTTTTCACTTGTTAATGTTTTATGGGAGACAATTATTTTAATTATAGTTAGAATTATTTTTCTTTAATTATACAAAATCGAGGGGCTTCCATTTTTTTCCACCTCCACTTCATTTGGTTAACATTTCAAAATTCTAAAGTCTTAAAAAAATGGAAGCAGCTTAGTTAAAAAAACAATCGTATAAATAGCGATAATCGAAAAAGCAATATAAGAATACACTATTCAGCTTCATAAACTAAAACCACAATTTGATAGAAAAATATACACTATTTCCACTCGAAGTCGTCTGAGAGCTTCATTTCTCCGACAGATGGCGCTAAAGTAGCAACCCCAGCTAAACTGGGAGCAGTATTTCAGATTTCGATATCCGAATCATTAATTCCCGGAGACATTTAAGCGTTTGACAGTCCCAACAGAGCCTCGGCATTGTTATTGAATACTAAGGCTAATCAATTAGTTCAATTGTTTCTTTAGTAGTTAATGATAAAACTTTAAAAAGTGAAAAAGAAATTTTATCAGCTTGCATCCCCCTTTTCTCGAGATTAGAAAAAATTCCATAAAGACCATTTTGAAGGAAATTCTACATAACAATGACGATGGATATGTAGAATATTATAAACCAATGAGAAAGGGCTTTGTAATCGAAATCATGCAAAAAAACATAAAAAGAAAATATTATGCTAAGATTTATTTTTAATTTCACAATTTTCAAATTAGTATATTTTCTTAAATTGGATGTTCAATTATTTCTTTAGTAGTTAATGATAAAATCTTAAAAAGTGAAAAAGAAATTTTATCCCCCTTCTCCCGATATAATAAATTCCAGTAAGACCATTTTGAAGGGATTCTTTTATAAAAATCACGATAGCTATGTAGAATATTATAAACAGATGAGAAAGGACTTTGTAATCGAAATCATAAAAAAAAAAAAAGCTAAGATTTTCTTTTTTTTTTTCAAAATTTTCAAATTGGCATACTTCCTTAAACAGGATATACAAAGATCGTTCGGAGTGGTGAGGGGCAAGAAATAATTACTATAACATAGATATTCTTGTTGTATTATCACAAGGTCATACTCTATTCCGCTACCAGCGCATATATGAACTGCGCTTACTTAGCAGAGAATAGCTTTAAAAAAAAAAACTTTAAAATATAGCCTAAAGTTCAGGATGAAATAGGGAGGCGTTTTCTTGCATCCATTGCGTTTATTTTTCAGATCACAAACCGAAACTCAAATCAAAACACGTTCAAAGCAAATAAGTTATATAAGGTTACAGTTAACAACAGTTATGTTACAGTTAATAATACAGTTAACTAATATTCAATAAATGACAGGGAGACATTCTTTCAACTGCGGGATATAAAAATCGTTCGCAGTATAAAATGACTGTCGCTACTTCAAATGAATCAAATCTAAAACATGTTTCCTGATTTAGGAATGATTTTCTTTCTTTCTTGTTATTTTTTAAATTTGCAAAGAAAAGACGCAAATTTGTATAAAACTGAATGCAATTAATAATATGCAATGGGGGGGATGAAAAATACAAAAAAATTATTAAATTTCCAACTCTGGAAGGGATGGGAAAGCATTAATTTCAGAGTAGTAAATTTAATCAAATTAAAATCAAACATATTTTAAACTACGTAGCATTATTTTCAATTCGTAGTAGGAACAGAAAAATACCATATATTAAAAAAATTACACTGAAAAATGTTTTTCACTTTTCAAAAATGATGTTTTTGCACTTAGCAGAAATTTGCAATCGCAGCATTAAATACATATTTTTAATTCTTTGTCTTTTCGAAATATAAGTTCGCAGACATAATTCCAATATATTATTTTATTATTTATTTAAAATGCGGAGTCTCAAATCCCCTTACCCTGATTGCAAAGAAACAAGATCGGGAGGGGGGAGCTCTCTTTTAAATTTTTGCAATCACTTTGTAAGTAACGAACAATTGTCTACTGAACCATCCAAACAATCAGCACATCTTTAAGTTCCGTAACGACCTTCCTGTAGCCAATTCGCTCCGAAATCTTCAGAAAGTGATTAAGCGGCAGATGACTTTTCCGCTGCACGTCAGGACGAATGGACATTCGGGCTCATGTCAACCGCAGCACTAATTCTCTAATCTCTTAAATCCCAAGAATTACTGCCAGCAGCTTGTCTTCATCGCACAGGGAAAAGTTGACCGTTAAGAGGACAGTCGGTTACGGTTAGTGTAGTCGGGGGTGAGGATGTAACAGGTGTTTTCCCATGGCCGTCACGCTAGAGCGGGTGCCCTTAGATCAGTCTTCCTATCTTTTGTCTTACTTAGTTTATTTTAACGTTCTTTAAGCCCACCATGCTTCACTGCGTGAGCGAACTTTGGTTGGATTCGGTCACAAAATGTGATTTTTTTTTTAAGATTCCCACGAATGACAAAAAACGAAAATCTACAAGATGTATTGCCAATTTTTTTTAAAAGGCCATTATAACTTTCCATATTAAGCTTTTCTGGCACAGAAAACAAACATTAAAAATCGGGGGGAAAAAATCACCGAATTTTTAAATTTGCTTTTATATCATACTCTAAAAATTGAATTTCGCTATATAAACATAAATGTTTATTCCCTAACAGTTCGTCAAATATAGAAATTCAAATGATTGAACTGATTTTCTGCGCTCTTTTTTAAGATTCCAACGAATGACAAAAAACCCGAAAATCTAAAAGACGCATTACCGATTTTTTTAAAGGACCATTATAACTTTACATATTACGTTTTCCTGGCACAGAAAACACACATTAAAAATCAAAAAAACGAATTTTTAAATTTACTTTTGTATTATACAGTAAAAATTGAATTTCTTAGTATAAATATAAATGTTAATTCCCTAACAGTTCGTCAAATATAGAAATTCAAATGCTTGAACTGATTTCTGCGAGATTTTTTGCAAAATGCGATTTTTTTTTTTAAGATTCCCACAAATGAAAAAAAAAAAAAAAATCGACCAGATGCATTGCCAATTTGTTTAAAGACCAATATGACTTTCCACATTGCGCTTTCTTGGTACAGAATTTGCTTTTATATCATACGGTAAAAATTGAATTTCGCTTTATATATAAAACTTCAGATTCACGAACAGATCTTTAAATGATGAATGTTATCAATGAAATGCTCAGCAATGGTTTCGTTTCTTAGTACTATGTATTATTTAGACGTCCTGTAGCTGTTGCGAATTGCATTTGCGACCCTCTGTTCTTGAGCGATTTTTGAGCCCCGTTGCATGACGGATTTACCATGTCATTAGGTCCCCTTTTTGGTTTGTTTTTTAAACACCCTGTAGGAGGTAACAAATGCGTTTTGTAGATGAGCGGTAGAAATTTGCATTTTAGTAATTTTCTGAGCAAAGGCAGTCATATCATTTTAATGTGTGCTTTTGTTGTTTAGTTTAGTTATATTAACGTTCCGTTGTAAAGCAACCCTAGGGCTATTTTGGGACGAACCTCATCATTTTGAACCACGGTCAGATTACGAGGATGACACCTGAGCTGTCAGACCCCCCTCTCCACACCACACCAGCGGGAAGACGTCAGGTTGAACATGCACCAGACCCCTTACACGACGGTTTTTTGGTGGAATTGGGTCTCGAACCGGAAACCCTTCGGTTTCGAAGCCTAGACCTTACCACCAGGTCACCTGCTTTTGTTGTACACTTATTCAATTAAATAGCGAATTCAAGACTAAACACAAAAAATAATTATATATATATACACTGAAATATAATTATATAAATAATAAAAATTAATATATCTACTCTAATACATACTCTAAAAAATTTATTATATATATATATATATATATATATATGTACATACACACACATACTCTAAAAAATTATACATACTTACTCTAAAAATTTATATATTATATACTATTAATAAATAATTATATATACTATGTGTAAAATAATGAAATATATACACTGAAAGAATTTTGAAATGTTGCATAAGCCATTCCTTTTTATAATAGCAATGATGCCATACTTAACATTAATGTTTTCCTTCAAAAATCAGTAGAACCTAAAATAATAGTAAATTTTCAAAAAATTGGTCTCGGGAAAAAAAAAAGTATAGCATTTTTAACAATAACTGCAAAAACATAGCAGAACGGAAAAGCATAAAAGGGAAAAAAAACTTCAAGACATTTGGCTGAGGCGTTTGCCACAACAGACACACTCCTGCGGATCGTCAAATTCATAATTTGAATAAAACTAAAAAAATATGTGGTCTTTCAACCACCTCGTTTCCTGTGGGAGAGACACGAAGTGAAGCCACTTTTATAGTTTTCTGCTCAAAAAAAGGAAAATATCCGCACGAAAACCTTCTTCCGAATTTGCGTGTCAGCTCGCGTAGAAAGGGAAGTTCTGTCGTCATCAATCACAACCGGTGTCATCTCCGAAACGCCAATTTTCTACCATTTTTGGCGAAAAAACAAAAAAGATTCTTCCAAAACAAACTAGGGAAACAAAAATAACGCCAAATCTCGAGGAAATCTTGATTTCACCCTCAACATTAACCGGCTTCTATAGCATTTATTACGGAAGATGAAGATAAATGGAATATATCTAAAAACTTCCTCCTCGTCTTGATTATAATTATAATTTGTTTTTTTACTGAAATTAAGGTATCCGACTACGTTCAAAAGGAAAATTTTTGGAAAATTGGATTTTTTAAAAACTATTTAAAATTATGGTTTTTAGATGTATTGCGAATTATAATACAAAATATTATAAATGCAACAAAATTATTTGAAATAATATAGTTTGAGAAATAGGAAAATGTGTAATAAATTCTGATAAAATTTAACCAAAGGTTAACACTCTACACAAAATGGTAATGCAGCAATACCATTTTTCTTTATACATAAGGTTTTGGCGATGGAGTTTGGCTGGAATTGTGCCAATGTGTAGGTTGAATTCCGCCAAGCATCAAACTCGCGATTTTCCAATTTGCAGCCGAGTAACTTATCCACTATACAAAAGTTACCACTGATGTTTAGTGGCAGTTACAGGCTTATTAAGATGTCGCCTTAAGTTATGGAATATAATGATGAATGAAATAAACCGAAATCTAAGAAAAATGTTGAGATACAAAGAAGTTATGGGTAAAAATGTATATATATGCATTCATTCCATAAATTCACAACCTAATTTTTCTAAAAACACTTTTAAATCAAAAAAGTATTTCACCAACAATAAAACTGTTGATTCATTTCATGGCCCATATCATTTAAAACACACGCTTCAATTTTTATATAAATGCCTCTATTAGTTTATGAGATATCATGTGAACGGTGGAGAATTTTTTATAAAAATTGAAATTTTAAGGAAACAAACTAAAGACAACTTTTAGCTGAAAAATATGCTGGATGACAGGTCAGACCTTCCCAGAAATGACAATAAAATAAAAATTCGCCAGTGTAGTCGATAGCCAGTGTTTTTGACGTAGTCGGATATCTTAAACTACAACTCTGAAGAGAATACGATCAAATGTGAAGATAATTACTTTGTACGATGACCTTTGCAGATGAGCTTTTTCTTTAAAAAAAATTATTTCGCCAACAATACGCATGCTTCAAGTCAGTTATTGACTCATTGAGTCTTAACTGATCCGGACATTTGTGACTGAAAATGCCGAAGGACAGTTTCTGAAATGAGTGGGAGTTTTTTCCCGCCCACCGGCTAGAATTTCTCGGTATTAAAGCGTTTCTATTCAATAATTCGGTATGGCTCTGTACCGATTCTTACTGAATTAGTGAATGTCGATTTGAGAAAGTGCATTTGAACACATTCGAAGAGATAAATTCTTCCTGTAATTATATTCTAAAAACACCTATTCATGTGCAAAATAAGATTTTTATTTTAATTGTTTCCTTCGTTTCAGCTTTTGAATTAAAATTCATTATTATATATGATTTAAAATCTTGCAATCAACTCTTCCTTCCAAATTCACAGCTGGATGTCATCCATTTAGAATCAAAGTTCGTCCTCAAAATTGTTAAGCTCTTCCCTGTAACCAGATGCGAGATTTTCAAAATGTATTGATTCAACTAAAACTTCATAAAGTTTACATTTGACACGCTTGCAAGATCAGGCTTCATTTTGTGTGAAATTGTGTTTTAAAAACATTTACAGAAGGGATTTTTTTTTAAAGCAATGGACCGCATTCGGCATCTTGAGTAAGGGCTTAAAATAAGTAGACCTTAAAATAGGGTTCTTTTTATCAAAAACACGTACAACAAATGTACAAATTTCAAAATTATTTAACACATTCACTGTTACTGACACGCCTATGCGTTACAAATAGCATGTTACTGTACCAAACTATCCATGTTATTTTCAAAATGAATTGATTCAACTAAGACTTCATAGAGTTTACATTTGATACGCTTGTAAGATTGTAGGTTTTCATTTTGTGTTAAATTGTGTTTTAAAATCCATTTACAGACGGGATTTTTTTAAAGCAATGGACCACATTCGGCATCTTGAGTAAGGGTTTAAAATACGTAGATTAACTAAAAAAACTTTAAAATAGGGTTCTTTTCATCAAAAATACTTACAACAAACGTAAAAATTTCAAAATAATTTAACTCCTCGACCTAGGAATTTAATAGACGTTCTAATTAGATGCCACCCTCTATTTGAGATAACTTATTTTAATTCCTATAATAACAATAATGATAATAATAATATACGGACATTTGAGACACTGGATCTTTTTAAAGTGATCTTTGCATTTTAAATTTTATTTAATACTTTCACTTAATTGCGGATTTAAAATAAATTATCAGGCATCGGTGGTCTGGTGGTAAGGTCTCGGATTCGGAACCTGAAAGGTTGCAAGTTCGAGACCCGATTCTGCCGAAGAACCGCCGTGTAAGCGGGTCTGGTGCACATTAAATCCGTCGGGGTCAAACGTCCTCCAGCTAGCGTGGTGTGGAAGTTTGGAGAGGGAGGTACCGGTTCCGGTGTCGTCTTCGTTAGCTGAAAGCGGTTCAAAATGATGAGGTCTATCACAAAATAGCCCTAGTGTTGCTTCAAAACGGGACGTTAATATAACTAAACTTAAAACCAATTTTCAGTAATTCGATGTGCGAGTCAAAATTGCCCTCACATGTGAAGAAAACAGCATGTTTGTTCAACATAATTCAAGATCTGTCAAGTCATCCTAAAATCTGAGTAATAAATTATTTTTTACGTTGTGCAAAGGTCGATACGCAGTGGCATATGTTCCTCTTCGCATTGAAGAATAGAACAATCGGCATTTCTATTCATCCAAATCATTGGGGGAAGTCGAGAATGGATGGATGGTCGGGTCATCGGATGGAAGTTTCGGTCAAACGGAGAAAAAATACGAAGTCTAATTTGGATAATTTTTTTGATCAATTAAGTACAACCTAGTTACAAGGTGAAATCAGGGAATGATTAACCCCTTACGTACCAGACGGCGTTCTCTAGCGCACGCGCAAATCCCAGATTTCTGGGGATACTGCCCTTGACATTACGACGTTGTTGGGTGTGTTACAATGTTGAAAAAAAAAAACTAAAATGACAATACACATGTAATGCATGTAAAAAAGCTTTTTGTTCCAAGGAACATTTGGAGAAATTTCACAAAGATTTGTAATTTTAATTTTCCTATTTTTTCAAATTTTTGTAACTCAGACATTTTGCAAACCCTCCCCCTCTTCCTATTTCCATCCTACAGTTAACTGGCAGACAAAATGAATCCAAAATATTTTTATACAATCCCAATAAAAGAAAATTTGCCTTATGATGTTTCCTGTGCTGGTTACTCTGGTTGTGCACCTAAAGAAGCCATGTATCCCCATGAGGTTGTAATGGGATTTTACCCTATACATAGCATGTATCCACTAGTGGTTACATGGCGTGCAAGGGGTTAAGGCAGGGGCGTTGGACGCAGTTGGCCTTTTAATCCGAAGAGGGGCCTTAAATCGAAAAATACCATAAACAAGCTCTATGCATGTTTCTTTATTACTCGGGTAGTGAAGCAGAGCGGGGCCCCAAATAAGTTTTGCTCTGGGCCCTAATTAGGATATGTCGAACCCTGGGTGACATTCCATTTACCGAATTGATTGTGTTCCTGAGCCATATTCAGATATGGCGGGGATACGCATTGGCTGATTAGAGTTTAGATGTGAAGACGACGAATTGAGTTTTATACCATTTCAATCGAAGTACCGTGCTCACGGTCAAACATAACAGAAAAAATATACTTCTAAGATTCAGGGAGATGTCATCAAATTCCCGTAATTGTACCTCCCGGAGATTTTTTTAGGATATAAAAAAAAGTCGAGAAAAATCTCCACGAGAACAACTTTTCCAGATTTAACAGTTCTAAGTTAATAACAAAGCATTACCTTAGAACTGTTACCAAATCTGTAATACAGTGGAGAAGATGTAACGTTTATACATATTTAATACAATCCATTCCGTCGTGCTTATTCAGATAAACTAGTCTCTTGCTTCCAAACTTAAATTGAAACAATAAAGTACCAAATCATCTGTTGGCCTTGCTTGCCAAATAGAAAATTTGTCACCAATCTTACTAGATAAAGAATTATCCACACAAGGCTCACACAAACATTTTCTGTTGGGGTAACTCGTACCGTGATGTTCAGTATGTCGGTATCCTTTGACAGTTTTTCACATTTTAATAGAATGTCCACAATTTAACAATGAACGAATCCCCTACTTTCACTCTCCCCACATCGAATTGATTGACATCCTTCATAAAGTTCGCCATCTTTTTACTTTAAAAAATTATAGGCTTTTACTTTTTGATTTAATTCTTAAATTACTTTTTATTTGCATTTTACCATGCTTTTGCATTTTGTTGATTTTAAAAGGTTGATATGTCCAGGAAAACGATGCAATTGAGAAGGAAATTTTTTAAAAACCTTTGAAATAAGATTAAATCTCGCCATATGTTTGATCAAAAATTGTTCTTGCGCCAGTAAACACCATCATCCTCATCAAAAGCAGCTTCCAAGCAATTTAACAAACATTCAGTTACCTGGGTACTTCACAATGAACGCAAATAATTGGCACGCACGTACGATAAACTATTTAACAACCAACAGCCGCGTAACATGAAACCAAAGTAGCCAGGTTTCGTCTGTGGATATAAACGCTCGCTACTATTACAAAGCAAAACAAGATTCCCCCATTCATTTGGACTCGCTATTTATTCGGACAGTTTCGGTATAACAATACTGCCACAGAGGATACAAATGACGAAACATAAAAATGAAAATCAGGCCTAGAAACATTCTATTAGAAATGCTCCAACAAACATTTGCCGTGTTCTGTACGATCCTTACAAGGGAATAATTAACAAGCGGCATAAAATCAAGGGCGGGTGTAATGCGACATGCATATGGGGAGCAAATCGCGTGAAATCTCATCCCATTTATTAACTCATGAGCAGGGGGGTGGGGAACAAAAGGCTAGGTTTGCCCACCAACACTGCGAGTAACCAAGAATAGTAGTTGGAGAGAGATAAGACAGCGTTTTGTGCAGAATATGCATGGCTGGTAATGGTTCATCATTATTCATAAGTTTCGCTCCCCTACGCCAGTCTAATTTGCCAGCACTTGTTTTCAGGACACCCCTCTTTTCCTGGCTTTCTTCCCAGAAATCTAGGTTCAAATAGCGCCCCAGATAAAGTAATTACGCCGTGGTCCTCATTTCATCACGAGGCAATCACATTTGTTTCCAGAGCTTTAAAAATTCCGTCGGCAAAGAAGGTGGCACAAGATGATTCGTCGGTCCGAAGCGATTAAGAGTAATTGATGGATTTCGGTTGACGTTCAGTTAATTATCGCTTTCGATATTTAGCGGATGCAGACAAGGCTTCGGCCTTTTGTAATGACGCGATCCAATTATTCGGCAGTAAATATGGATGAGACGTCCTTGTCGAGTAATACATGTTAACTATTAGAAGGCGGATCAAATTGCCTTCGTTATAAGAACTAAAGATGCGAAGACTAAGCCAAGAATGCAGTGTAAGAGTTATAAAGTAAAGTTGGATGGATAAAATTTGGTCCTGCTGTCCAATTGATTGAATTTTTAAAGCGCAAGGGCCAATAACGCAGTGTAAGGGTTATAAAGCAAAGTTGGATGGATAAAATTTGGCAGACAGATTTAATATCTAAATTACAGATATTCATCATATTTGGAATGAAATCCAATAAGGGTTGAACGTTTTTTATCCTTAGAAGCTTGAAAAAAGAATAACTATAAAAAAAAAGAAACCCAAAGAGACTAAATATATCAAATTCGAAATGCGATTTTGTTGCTATAATTGTTTCAAAGTTTAGTTTCAGTTGGTTAGGAAAGAAACATGTCCACTACATAGAAACACTAATTTGACTTATGGGTATTATTAGCAGTATGCTAAAGCTAATTACAAATAATAACTCGACAGACTCAGAAGAGATGCAAAAATTCACTCCATGGTCAATATCTTGTAACTATTGCTCGCAAAGCTGCAAGGCACTTGCAGTCCGGCATTAGGTTAAGTATTTTCTGAGGGATGAGGAGAATAACACCTTTATTATAGAATATGTGTGCAAGTTTAGAGATACCCTTATCAATGGGTCAAAGAAAAAATTGAAGTCCTAAATTTAAATCTAATGAGATAAAAGAGAAGTTTTATGCAAGTAATATATCGTTTCAAATGTGTAATCGATGTGTCTATTTTTTGCATGCTGTGGTATAGAATAATGGATAACGCTGATTTGTCCTTTATAATCATGAATCTCCTTTATAAGAGATTTTATTGTATTTTGATTTTCTGAAATAAAATTTATAAAAAATATTTAATTTTTTTTTTTATTTTTTAAAAAATTTTTTGGCCTTTTTTTATAACCAGGATATAATTTGTTACAAGTTGACATAAATATGAATGTCTTTTCGCCTTTTGAACTGATCAAAACCACGAGAAAGAGAATCAGGGTCAATTATCTAAATCATCCCTCGCATCTCAAACGAATGATACTGTAAACGGATATGCCAAACTGGAAACAGATAAGTAATATCTCAACAAACTCATAACGCTTTCATTTCTATGAAAGATTAACCAGATCTCTTCATGGAAACTTGGTATTCATCAAGCGGCCCATGTGGCAAGAGTCATTTGATCATCGAATCAGTAATAAACTTCATTTTATAAAACCCAAAATTTCATAGCGGCTTTGTCTCCCAGCGCGTGAGTACGACGTCAAACTCCGCATTGGTCGCATCCGCCTAACTCATAGGTATCTTTTACAAGGCGAAAGAACTCTTATTTGCTCAAGTTGCTCAATAACTTTAACTTTTGCTCATATTTTGATCGAATGTCCCGACTATAGATTTCATCGCAAGCGCTATTTTAATTGCTCATCTTTAGATATACAAATGCTGTTGGACAAACATCCTCATCAAAATGTTTTTAAGTTTTTAAAAGCTGTTGGATTTTATCATTTTATCTAAAATATTTGAACTAAAATATATTTGTAACATTTACTTCTTGCTTTTTTTATTTTAACACATTGACAGCCGGTGACCTAAGAGACATTTAAATCCTAAGTTCCGGCAACGTATCGGCCACTTAAATCCCAAAAGCCGGCCTTATTCGCTTGTTTCTGATCACTAAATAGAAAAAAAAAAAAAAAAAAAAAAACATTGTATACTTTTGTAACATAGAACATTTTATTTTCATAATCGTCATATGCATTTTAATGGTCATTAAAAATGGAAACAAAATCGAAAATTTTAATTTATAATTATAGAAAAAAATACAGTTTCTTATTTCATGGTGGATTATTACATACCGGGTGGCCAGAAATAAAACACCCCTACTCTGACCTCCCTGGATATTGAACTACTCAGTGTAAAGGCTTGAAAATTTGTGGACATACTATTCAAAAAATGGGGAAACGGATTTCACGAAAAAAAAATTTAGTTCCAGAAATCACCGATAGGTGGCGCTGTACCACTGGACGTATGCTGAAAAGACACAAAAACACGTTTTAAACACATTTTATTTGAAAGTACCAAGCATACATGAAACAAGGACGTTATTGATGCAGGGAATGCTGCTCAATATGGTTCCCTTCCTGAAGATGTAAAATGTGAAGTCTGTGGACAGCTTGTTCAACTGCGGATCGTAACTGGTCATCTGAGATGCTTCTCACATGCAGACTGATACTCTCTTTCAAATCTGCCAAGGTTATCAGACGTTCTCGATAAACAAGGTTTTTTAAGTGTCCCCAAAGCCAAAAATCACACGGATTAAGATCCGGTGAACGAGATGGCCAAGTTGTCGGAAACGCGCGACTGATTATTCTGTCAGTGGTGAAATGTTGGCGAAGAAACTGTTGCACAGGGAGTCCAATGTGTGGAGGTGCTCCATCTTGCATAAAAGTAATGGTGTCAAGGTATTGGCGCTGCTGCAAATGGGGTACAACAAATGTTTCGAGCATCCTTTTGTACCTGTTGGCCGTCACGGTACATGTCTCAAGGCCATTGGAAGTAACCTCTTCGAAAAAGAACGGTCCAAGGATGAATGTGGCTGTGAATCCACACCAGACTGTAACTTTCGGTGAGTGGAGTGGAATCTCTTGGAAGGTACGGGGGTTTGTCGTGTCCCATATGCGACAGTTATGGGTGTTCACTGTTCCACTGAGGTGGAAATGGGCCTCATCGCTCCACAGAATCTGCCACGGCCACGATGCATCCACTTCAACTCTAGCAAGAAATGTCAATGCAAAGGTCAGTCGCATCTCCCTGTCTGTGGCCAGCAATTGTTGATTAGGGCGGATTTTGTACGGGAAACAATGCACCATTTTTCTGAGTACGTTCCACACTGTGCTATAGGGAACACCCAAGTGTCGTGACACTGCACGTGCACTACTGCAGCCTAAAACATTATCCATTGACTGTTCAACAATACCGGTGGCAACATCTTCAACGACATCTGAACGAACCGGTTTGCGTCCTCGACCAGGCTGAACTCCAAGATGTCCAGTTTCCTCGAATCGAGCGATCATTCTCCTGAGAGCTTGTGGAAGCAATGGTCCCTTACGCAAATCCTTAAGTCGGCGAAACTCTCGAAGTGCTGCTGGAGCATTTCCTTTATTCTCGTAAAACAACTTCACAAGCAAAGCGCGTTCTGGCAGCGTGACAGCCATCACTAATAAGAATGACATTCCCCACCTTTTAACTTCTTTTATACCCAGAACATGGCTTCTAACCATGCTTTATACAAATTTTTCTGGTTACAGTATGAAATTGCAGTTACAACGGGAGTTCTAGCTTCTTTACTATTTTTATTTTCCATAAGGGGCAGAAAAATTAAAAAGGAAGCATGGAAGCATTCCATTCCGCATAAACATTTTAATTTTTATTATTATTTGTGTCTTTTGATCATAGTTCCAGTTGTGCAGCGCCACCTATCGGTGATTTCAGGAACTAATTTTTTTTTCGTGAAATCCGTTTCCCCATATTTTGAATAGTATGTGTACAAAATTTTGAGCCTTTACACTGAGTAGTTCGATATCCATGGAGGTCAGAGTAGGGGTGTTTTATTTCTGGCCACCTTGTATATATAACGTAAACGGAAAAAAAAGTTTTAATATTTAAGGCAAGTGTGGTATTTCTCGAAACATTGTCCAAGAAATCAGAAACCAGCGTTTTCGCGGGGCCGGCTGTCAATGTGTTAACATACACACTATTAAATTTAAATATGAAATTGTATTAAAATATGTTTATCATAATTTTATTTACAAAGTATTTTTGCTTATATATACCGGGAGGTGGGCGCAGTATGGCCAGATTGGGCTTTTTGCCCCCACCCCCAAAAAAAAAAAATCCCCAAATCCTTCATTAAGCGATCTATGAATAGACCTTTAAACGACCAGAAACAGCTCCACTTCCTCACCGAACTCGACTCTCATTAAAACTCTGATTCCGGGGTCCTTTAAAAGAGAACATCAACGTCGAAAATCGGCACTCTCAGCAGTGGTTCACAGAAAAGGCAGTTTCTTTTCCCCCTTTTTAAATCCATTGTCAACGTGTGCTAAGTGCTTCATCATATTCCACGGCAGCCGTTGCCGCAAATCCTTCCGCGCGGTGCCAAATGACGATTATTATCTGAAATGGAAGAGGAAAGGGTTGCGCGGGACAGACCTGGCGGGGAGGGCGAGTCGAAACGGTTTGCACAGAGGACTGTCCATTAATTATGCATCATTAACGTTACAATGTCCGGAAGAAAACCGGGTAGCGTATACCCCGACCGTAATGAAGGCCTGCATCATTTATTAGTGCGCATTAATATGGCTTCCCTGGCCATCGTTTAGGAGAGGCCACCTTAATTATGAAGCCAGTGGTGTTTTATTAGTTTAAGTTTCACCGAAGAGGAAGTAATGACCTCGGTTCCAGCCTTCCAGATCGAAAAGTCCTTTTTTTTTACGGTTCTCTTTTCCATGACTTCT
This sequence comes from Argiope trifasciata, assembly GCA_026543055.1. Taxonomy (NCBI): domain Eukaryota; kingdom Metazoa; phylum Arthropoda; class Arachnida; order Araneae; family Araneidae; genus Argiope; species Argiope trifasciata. The sequence goes on along the minus strand of JAPMOQ010054226.1, from coordinate 21,575 downwards.
TATGCTCCCCTCGCTGCAACTATCAAATTATCTTCAGGGCTGAAATTTGGGCTGGAATTCTAGGATAAATGCGAAAAGTCTTTAAAATGGGGAGAGAGAGTCCAAAGATATGTAATTAGACTTTGTTCTAGCAAAAAAAAAAACAGTTTTCAATCTATGGAAACTTGTTTCTCCCCCTATTTCCAAATGGGTTTTTACGCATTTTCAAAAGAAAAAGAATAGTCAAGGCGACACAGTGCCTCATTTTTTTTTATCCCAATGTTTAATTTATATTTTACTTTTATTTTATGTAAAATAGTCCTTTATAACTCTTCCGTAAAAATTTCTCGGGTTTTTAAATTTTAATTAAATTTTGGTATTTTCGCAGTAACTACGAAAAATATTGAAGTGCAAATAATTTTACATCATTTTAATTTTCAAAAATTATATTTTAAACTATATTAACTACTTTATGGTATGAATATATTTTCTATGTTTAATCAATCTTAAAACAAGATGTTTTAATCGCATTTTCCAAAATTATATTTCAAAATTTTGCAAGAATATTAAAAAATCCGGAGACAAACAGTTTCTTTCACTACCATTCTTAAAAAACACCAAGTATTACGATTCTAAAAGAATACACAAATCTCATATAAAAATGAACATTCATCTTATTTCGATAAAACATTGCCAAATTATTGATTGATTGCGCTTAATATTTTTTTCACGGGCAGCAACGCGCCGGGTATCAACTAGTTTATCATATGAGTCAATAAAAAAAATCGATGTTTTAATGATTTTTTTAGTATTGTGTCGCCTTAAGTGAAATAATCCCAACAAGAAAGGTCAGGAAGAACCTCTCATGCATTTGGAAAACTTGTTAATCAAACAACGGACAACCGCAGGTGCAGTCCTTTAACTTTAAGAGGATATACTTTACTTTATCAATACTATATTGAAGAAGAACGGACATATATATATATTTGAATAATTTACTAACTAAATATTATATTTTAGCATACAATGGCGATAGTTAATTAAATTTCTTTAATTATAATTCATCGGTAGTTCGAATGTGTCTTATTTTCGTATGTTTGAATACTTCTAAAATTCGAGTTTATTTTGGTTAATATGAAGTAAAAGCAGAAACTTTTTACAAATTAATATATATTTTAAATCACAATAGTTCATATTTCTCCTAACAGTTCACCATTAAAATAATTATATGAATGGTTAATGGCATTAGGATCTTCAAATAAATAAATACTGTGTATTGAATTTTAACACGTTCACTGCCACTACGCTCGCCTGATATCAGGACCATCCATCTAATGAGATGACCCCTTCTTTGCTATCTTTTAACTGTAGCAGAGCAGGTGTCATCTAATAACATAGATGGTTTGGTACAATTACATATTTGTAACACACAGCGCGTCAATGGCAGCGAATGTGTTAAATAATTTTGAAATTTTTGCATTTGTTGTAAGTGTTTCTGATGAACAAAACCCTATTTTAAGAATTTTTTTAGTTAATCCACTTATTTTAAGCCCTTATTTAAGATGTCGAATGTGATCCATTGCATCATTTTTTTAAAAGTTCATGCCACAGCCCTCGCCTGATATCAGGATCATCTATCTAATTAGATGACCCCTTCTTTGCTATCTTAACATTAGTAGAGGAGGTGTCATCTAATAACATAGATGGTTTGGTACAATGACATATTATTTGTAACTCACAGGTTCGTTTCCGACAGTCAATGTGTTAAGAAATGCCAACACAAATCTAAATAACCTTACAGTTTGCCAGCATCCTTTTATTGCATTGAAATGCGAATCATTTTTTAAATATTTGAATATATAAATAAAAAAACTACTTCTATCACATTTATTCCACTACGGATTCCACATACGAATATAGCCCACCCCCCACAAGCATTGGTGAGAGGGGGGAAGACTGTAGTAGTCTCTCTAAAGCATGATAAAACGATTCAATATCGAAGTCCCTTTGTCTTGTAGAGGAATTTTTTCCTTTCCTCTACTCTTTCTTCTATAGCTTTTATTTCTGGCAATTCCTCCTCCCCCCTCCAAGGTTTGGGGGGAGTATAATCTTTAAAACCTGTGACTATCCAGGAAAAAACATTAATCTTCCAGTTGAATTCGTATCTCTGGCCCGAAATGGCACTTTCTGTTGATATTTTGCCCAATTTATTAAGAGCTTTATACAAATTTCGCGATTGCTTTTTATTTCAATAACATATTACGTTTTTATCTTATCGGAAACTTCCATAGGTTGCTATTGCATCTAGTGATTCGTTTCATACTCGTTTCAAATTCTCAAGTTTTATGTTAAAAAAATATGATTAAAATATTTTCTTTTAAAAAATTGAATAAAGATAGAAAATATATGTATACCATAAAATCTTTCATATAGTTGAAAGGATAATTTTTTGAAAACTAAAATGATTTTTACTATAATATTTTCTGAAGTTACTGCAAAAAACTAACATTTCATTAAATGTTTAGTTCAAATTTCAAGCCTATAAGATTGGTTCCTCTAAAACTTTCTAAGATGCTCTCTAATAAAACTATTCCTTTAGAAAAAGACTTACATTGTATTTATATATAATAGCTACGAAATATTAACGTCGAGGTTGAATTTACCGAACTTGTGTCTCCTTGGCGAGAATCTTTACTAAATCCGTTGTGTCTCCTT